>VYZQ01048548.1:5249-62335 GCA_013400655.1 Mystacornis crossleyi | reverse complement strand
AAAACAAAAAAAAAACCCAAAAAACAAAACACCAAAAAAAAGTAGAAAATAAGAATAAAGCAATAATAACATTATTTTCTCTGGGCTCACTCACGAAACAGGATCTGCCATGATGCCTTTTGTCCAGTTAGAAGGATGTGATTTGCCCTGGACAACCTCCTGGACCTAAAAGAAAACTGATTTTAAAACACTGGAGTGATCTCAAGAATAGAGATTCTGTTTTTGGTTTGGTTTGGTTAAGTTTGGTTTTGTTTTTTTCCCAAGACAGGGGAGCTGGAGGAAATGACTGAAGAGAGAAACAATGCTTTCCTCCCGTAATTGATGCTGAGTCATTTCTCTGTTGGATGATGAGGGAGAAACTCAATTATGGCAGAAGGCAGACTGTGATGAGGTTCATCTGGCAACAAAACCTTCATATTTGGGAAGCCAAGGTCCAAGTACAGATTGGGCTGGGAAATGGATTTTAAATCAGGCCTTCCCATCCAGGTGTTCCCTGTGTCTCATTTATAAGATTCATGTGGTAATCTACCAGTGGTCTGCTTGGGGTGAAACAAATCTTCCTCCTCTGCTCATCCTTGGCTGGTTGGTTGGCTTCCAAGTGTCCTGCCAAATGTAGGGACTGTGGTGGGTGCCCAGACAGCCCTGCTCTGGCGTAGGAGAGGGCTCAGTGACTTGGACAGTGCTGTCTTTAGTGCTAACTTGTCCCTGTGTCAGCCGCAAAGGCTCTGGAGTCATCCCTGCCGTGTCCTACAGCAGCTAAGGGAAAGACTCTTGTAACTGCCTCTCGCATTTATTAAATAAATGTCTTCCCAGGAGGGTTCTGGGCAGAGAACTCTGCCACAATGTCTTTTCCTGCACTTAGCCCTGCCTGCTAAATGAGACACTGGCCTCCATATTTCAGCTTTCTGAAATATTTCTCCTAGTCCTTGAAAAAAAAAAAGAAGACATCAAAAATCAAACATTTTGATCAATGTGCAGGGCTTTAGGAAGTACTTTGTATGAGAGTTTTATTGGGTTTCAACTACGATTTCTCTGCTCAGCTTTTGCCAAATGCTCAAGCTCTTTGTATAGTTGCTTTGAAAAAAAAAGTGTGTATGTAATTGCTTCACTGGATCAATACTCTGATGGCTTTAATCTTTCTTACAGTGATAATTTTCTGTATTCCTGACCCTCAGGGTACCTGAAATACACGGGTGATGACTGCTCTACCTTGTACAAAATGCTTTTCTGGTGGAGGTGTCCCTGTGACAGAGTGGTCTGCTGGAAATAAATTCACAGATGTTCTTATGGCAGAGGGCTGGGGCACAAAGGAATGATGAATCAAAGCTCTTGGACGCTGACACAACAACAAGGTCAATTTATTTGGAGTGCTGTGCAACCTTGTCCGTGGTGCCACGAATGCAGACCCCAAAAAAGTTGTATTTGAGTTCTCTCAGCTTTAGGGCATTCACTTCTTTCCCAAACGTTTATCACTCTCTCAACAAGGAGAGAGAGATTGCACTGGATTGGGGGATTGCATTGGTTCTAAAACAAATAACTGAAACACACTAAATTTTACTTCATCTAGGTGAGTTAGTAAAGGGAGTAGGAAAAATGCACATCTCAGAGTGTGAGTAGGTGGGAGCTGTGATCTCAACCCCATCCTTGGAATGGGTGAAGATGGTACGTGGTGTCTGGAAAACTTCTCATCCCATGCCCTGTTGCTAACAGCTCACTCTACACAGGAGGCCTCAGGAGTGGGAGGAAATGGCAAATCTTCCAGTGGAAAGCATCTCCTCCCTCCCAGAACAGATTGCACTCATTTTGGTAACACCTGCCACAGCCAAATCAAACCCACTGGAGTGGCACAGCCACTGCCGGACCACGTGCCGTGTTCCAGCTCTTGGAAAGGAGCCACTGTCCTGAATGAAGAAACTCTGCATCCTGCAGACTTTGCTCCCTGGAGGGGCTGGCATAGCCAAAGGAACGTGTCAGGCAGAGGTGCTCCTAGGACTCAAATGTCCCTGGATGCAGGAGCTCATTTTGCTCAGCACTTGTAAAAGCCCCCCTGGAATCTGGCCCCTCTGCAAAGCACCATCTGCTGCCTCCTGACTCTGCCTGCCCTGAAATTAGGAGGGCTCACACTTTTACTTTAAGGGTTGTTTATAGGGATTTTGTAGCCCTTGAAGTCTCTACTGTCTGCATAAAATAAACTGTGAGGTTTGTTTTCTAAAAAAAAAAAAAAAGGAAACTATTTGTCTGGAAATCTTCACCACTTAACTTTTTCTTTAGTCTTGTAACTATTGGAAACACTGACATGGTCATATTGCAATCAGCTGATTTTTTCCATTGCTTTCGAGAGAAATTATGAGCTAATTAAGCAGCCTCCCTTTTGGTCATGACATTACTGTTTTACAGCATGAACCTCTTTCTGGTACATAGGATATGCTATTTCTAGTGAAATATGTTAAACTCAGAGAATGTTTTTTTTATCAGACAGGCCCTCCAATTAGTAAAATAATTGAACAGGTGTGCTCAGTTTTCGACAGCAAAACATCCTGGCCTGAGTCACCAAGAAACAAAAGACAAAAAGATGTTTAAGGCTCTCTGTGTTCTTTTCTTGTAACAATGATACGTGATATTTTTTGAGCTTTTCTTCAAAGTTTTTCTCTTCTTTCCTCCTTTGTTTCTCTTCCAGTATATCTTCTCAACAGTCTAGCTAAAGAACCACTAAAGAATTTCTTCATTTTTTTGACTATTTCCTTCAAAGACGAACAAGGAATATTTCCAGAGATGTTGTATTCACTTGCAATCATGTATCAATTCTTCCCATAGAGAAGACCTGTCTGCAAAAAATCTCTTGTGCCCATTAATAAAACCCCAACGTTTTGCTTTCCCATTTCTTGCATTATTTATCCTTTGGGCTGTTCTGTGAAAAATTACGGAGGAATTCACTTGGAGGCATTGATGTGCATCCTAAACTCTAGGAGATTTATTTGTTTAGGGTTCTCTCACTTCCAGCCTGTTTAGGACAAAGTCACTTTTAGTGTCCTTGAGCCTCGTTTGAAAATTACACTGGGTGTTTAGAGAAGTTGTAGCACTTGGTGAGGTGCTGGGTTGTCTAGTCCAGGGAGGTTTCAAAATCTGGTTAGACAGACCCATGACAGACCTGATCCAGTTTTGGCAATGCTTCTGCTCCAAAGGCAAGGCAGGTTTGGTTCACCAGGCCTCCTGATGCCCCCTCCAACCCAGATACAGGAAAAAAGCTCTGTGGGAATCTGAGGGTGGATGTCAACATCGGACTGGGTGGTTGTTCCCTGCCCTTATCAGGTATACCTCGGAAATCAGGCTGGAAAGGGTTGTTCCTTGTCACCCTCAGCATCTGCAGCCCCAAAGGTGTTTGACAACACCTACAGGCCCAAATGCTAAGTCCACCTTAGAAAGGTTATCCAAACATGTTTTATTTTGGAAGCTACCACTCAACAGTGAATCAAAGTGATAAAAATTTGGGGGTTGACAGAATTTAATGGTTCCTGGGTGAGACAAGTTTTCCTTTTGAGTTAGGCTGAGCTCTTTTCCTTACTGCTCATCCCCAGGCTGTCCAGGCTGCATCTTCTGAGCCGTGGCTCATACACCAGCACACGCTCTGCGGCAGCCAGGACAGGCAATGGCTGGGTTCAATCCATGGCAGTCCTGGCCAGATAAGCTTTACACGTTACACATTACCACAATTAGGAAACAAACACAAAAACTGAATCTTGGTGAAGGAAAAGGTGCCAGAACACACACTGATATTTTTGCCTTGCAGCTTCTCAGACTTTCTCACTAGGAGAATCATTTCTCCTTACTTTTTTTTTCCCTCACTGATGGATTTTTTTTTTTTTTTTTGGTTGTTTGCCTGAATGGCTGGAAATCTCTGTGGCTTTTTTTAGATATACGTTTAATCTCCCTGGGGTACTCTTTCAATAACTCACAGATCAGCAGTAGGGCACAGGTGTGTGTGGGAGAATTGACAGCAGGGAAGCTCAAATCTGTAACCTCTTTTCTGACATCTTTTTTTTCCTACAGTTTATGGTTAGGAATCAAGAATATTTTAAAATGTCTTAAAATAATAATATAGCCTAAGTGAGAACTGAGTAGGTGGGGATTCAATTTTTCCAATGCCAGTAACTAAAATAAAACAGATTAAGGATTTGTCAGAAAAATGTCAGCTTTTCTATGTTTTCCTCTTAGTGCATTAAAAAAACGTAGATGTGGAAGCAAGGTTCTCAATTCAGGAACTTCAGGGAGTTTAACTAAAGCAAATGTCAAGTCCTGCAGCTCGAACCCAACCACCAGCAGGACAAACTGTGGAAAACAGATTAGGAAGAAGCTTTGCAGGAGAGAGATGAGGGCCCTGGTGCACGCACTGTGCACTGTCAAGACCATGTCTGAATGCTGAGCTGAGGTGCTGGATCAAGCCAAGTAGAGCCTAGCAGAGGCCACCGGAGTGGTCAGGGCTGGGGCCCTCAGGGTGGTGGGAGAGGCAGAGGGAGCTGGGAAGGATACAGAGGAAACAGATCCAGACACTTTTTTTTGAGGTACAGAGAAAGAATAGGAAGCCATGGGCCCGCTTTGCAACCCAGGGGGGCTCCAATTAGGTGTTAGACAGTCTTGGGTTGTGCTTGTTCCAGCCACAGTCGAGGTGTACCGAACAACTGATGAACACAGCAAATGAGAATTTGAATTCCTGGTTCAACACAGGCTCCCCCACAGAGTTTGAGCTGCCTTGAGCAAATGGCTCGGTCTCTGTGTTTTGAGATCCTGTTTCAGGGGTGGGCTGGTAAAGCAGCACAGTTGTGTCTGCCCTTTCTGAGGCTTCTGTATGACAGTGAGCTGAGAAGCAAGTAATAGGAAGATGAGTGTCTCTTCTGGCTCAGTGGTAGTTGGATTTTCTTCTAAAATGCACAATTAAGGTTTTTGTCCAGTCACACATCCAACACAGCTTGCAGCTACCTCCTGAAGAGCATTAACAGTTTTCCCTCCCCTCGCACTTAGCAGGAATGCTTTTGGGAGTCCAATACCCAGGTGATCAAAGGATATTGCTGCTCATTGTCCTTTGGTCTCTCACTGAGGTCAGCTGGGTTCAGGATTGAAACTCCCCAGGTAAATTGTGCGTGATACTAGTCTTCAGTGGGAGCTGATGAGTCCTGAGGGACCTGATATTATTAAAACCCCTCCATGGACCTGACTCCTGGCACTAAAAAAAAATTCAGGATTTGAATGAACTCTATTTCAATCAGTGTGAATTAGAGAAAAACCTTATTTCTGATTTCCAAACTGTGCACAGAAGAAGAGGAGTGAGAATAGCAATTAATACTTTAATATCTGATGTTTGCAGAGCAATAACATTCCTGCCACATTTTTATGCTTTGCAAATTTTGTCAGGTAGAGGGCTGCCAGTATTCAGATTCAGCCTCCTGGCAAACACAGAAAAAGTTGAAAAGCAAACCCTGTAGCTTACAAAATTACAAATAAAAGCTTTCTGTAAAATTAATAACTGCTACCTCATGCCAGGAACTCAGAGGAGTTGGATCTTGGCTTGCACCATGATGGGAAGGTAGATTTTAAGGATTATCCTTGTGTGGGGAGACACAGCCAAATGGCTGGATATCAGAGCCAAGTAGGGAAGTCAGCTCACATTTACTGTGGGTTTGCAGGTGTACAGAGGACAGCTTTCCTGCAAGTCAGCTGATGGCTGGAAACTCTCGTTGCTGCTAGGACCTGACTTTGGAGGCAGCCCTGACTGTATGAGCTCAGGGAAAACCCACCTAGAGGTACCAGGAGAGGTGGAGCACTGGCAGCATCTGCTGTGCCCTAAGGGTCCTGACCCTGCCCTCTACCCACACTTAATACTGCCTTCAATAAACTCAAAAATAAGACTCCTGTCCTGCCCCTTTAAAGAAGAAGGAAATATTATTAATGTATCAAAGGTTAGATATGTACTGAATTTTTTGGCCCTATTTGTATAAGCAAATATGTGTGGTGACTGTGACACTGGATACTCAATAACAGCAATGACAGGTCCTTTTTTGTGGAGAATTGGTTCTGCAGGACCATTTCTGAGGAGCAAATCTGGAGCTGTGCAGCTGGATGCAGGATAACTGTCATGGCACAGAACTGCATAACTTCCCTGAAGAAGTTTTGGTTAGGTTGTTGCTTTTAGGACATGCAAGAATATCTCCATTTGGCTCTGTTCTCAAAACATGTATTTGTCAGGGAGTTTCTGTGAGTACCTTAATAGCTTCATGAATCAAAGATTTCTGTGGAATTTTTAAAATCGCTTTACCTTTTGGGGTATTAGTATTATTATTATAATCATCAAAATAGCTTTTCTTTTACCTTCCTTCTTTCCTTTCCTTCCAGTTTCTTTTCCATTTTCTCTCCCCTTCTGCACTAGTAAAAGAAAGAGAACAGAACACCCCTGCCTGGTGAATTCTCTTCCAAAAATCTCCCAGTTGCTATGGTTTGAGCTGATGGTTTTCCACTGTCTGCATCCTGCCTTTATTTCTTATTACATGGTAAATATTTGTTGTGGGTCAATTGAGGCAGTACAGGCAAGGGTTTCAAAAGTGAAGGGTCCTAGTCTGTGGTTTAGTAGGAAACAAAAAACATTTCGGGCCTGGGAAGCTGGGATTCAGGGCCGGTAAGAGAATTGCCTCTGCATAGAGGATTGAAAACACCATATGTTACCTCACCATATTTGTCATCATGTTTATTTCTCCGGTTGGATTTTTTTTTTTTTTTTCAGCAGCCAAAAAGGCTTTTAGAGGAGAGATTTAGATTGGATGTTAGGGAGAAGTTCTTCGCTCAGAGGGTGGTGAGGCACTGGCACAGGTTGCCCGGAGAAGCTGTGGATTCCCAACCCCTGGAAGTGCTCAAGGCCAGGTTGGATGGGGCTTTGAGCAACTTGTTCTAGAAGGTGTCCCTTCCCGTGGCAGGAGGTTGGACCTGGATGATCTTTAAGGTCCAACCCAAGCCATTCTATGATTCTATGATCCTATGATTTCAAAGTAATTGAATTAAAGGGAAATTGTGAGCTCGTTTATCCAATCAGTTTAACAAAGCATGTCCCATCACATGTGATTTCTGTAATAAAGAAAAGCAGGAAAAACATAGCAAAGAACAGCAACGCCAATGCACAAACCTGCACTCTGTAATGCTGGGTCAAAGCTAGAGCTCTCTCACTTGGAAGGGACTTAATGGAAAACTCCAGCCAGTCTGTAACCCCTGGAGCAAGTTTTATATGCAATGGAAACAGCTTCTCCTGGCCACATTGCTCAGGGAAAGCCCTCTTTGCTATGCATGACACCAAAGGGGAGCACTGGTCCGCAGCTGTAATCAGGCAGGGAAATGGGAGAAGAAAAGCAGGTGACCTGGATGTCTGCAGGGAATTGAACAAAACCATGGGCCACAGAGAAGTTAAACAGACCCAAGCACCACTATCATTTGCACTAGATCCCAGTTCCTGCAAAACATCAATGGTGTCAGTGAAATTTCTAAAAATCAGTCGGGTTTAAACATGAGGAAAGTGCCTTGTCTTTCCTCAAGGTCTGCAAGTTTGCTTTTTGTTTTAAGATGAAGGAAAAGGGGCAGTTTGGTGCAAGAATTCCTCTTCCCCAAAATGTGTCAGATTTTGCTCAGCAAACTGTCTGAGCAGTTCCTGCTACCCGTTTCTCCTGCTGTCCTTAGCAGCACAGTTTGCTTGCCCAACCTTTCCCACAGGGCAGGCTTCCAGATGATGTCTGCCTCATTTTTTTCTGCAGGCAAAGAGATGCACATCTGCCCCTGTGCTGGTTACTTCTGAAAACGAGTGAATGGAGGATTCTGAACCAGTAGTTGAGAAATGCCCTTAATATTCAGCATCTTAGTGCATTATGACAGACTGGGACAGTGGTGATGAGGTGTCTTAGGTCCCAGTGCTCTGGGAGCTCAGCTTAGCAGCCCTCAGACCTCAGAGACTGAGATGCTGAGGGTTTTATCCACCCACACACTGCCATCTCTGCTGGCAGAGTTCCCTTCTCAAACCTGGGGCTCTGGCAGAGATTATTTGTGAGATGGGGTAATTAGAAGACAATACTTATTTATTAATGTGATTCTGCTGTGCTTGGTCTGAACTCCTGTATCAATCAATGGCTGTCAAGGGTGGCTCTGCCAGGCCAGTCCATCCCTTTGGGCAAAGCTGGCCTGCTTTTTGGCTTCCAGCCTCATGCTATTCCTTGGACGCCTGCTCCAGAGATGACTGTTACAGGCTCTGGTCCGTGCTCATGGCTTCATTTCTGGCAACTCATGTGCAATAAAAATAGGCAGAGCAATCTTATTTTCCCATTTGTAATGAAGGGGTTCTTCTGTAGGTACTTCAGAGTTAGCTGGGTTTGGTACCAGAACCTGTAGACTCCACTTTTTAAAAGGTAAATGATTAAATAATTTCCCCGAAAGAAGTTTGGTTTTGAACTGACTGTTGCTGTTTCAATTCTGCTCTTGAAAGTTATCTACATCTAGCATAGTCACGTTGAATGTTAGAAGATAGATTATCCTGGGGTGGGATTTTCCTTTTTTTAGTCTCTCTCTGCCAGCTTTTACAATATCTTCGACTTAAAAAAAAAAAAAAAAGAAAAAAAAATTAGAACTCAGAAGAAAAAGTACTTTAGTTGCTTTCTGCCTCTGACAGTGAAGGTAACAAATGAATAAAACTCCAAAATCTTCAAACCTAGAGGAATGGGAAAGCAACAAAAACTTTTTGTGAGTCCCTTAAACAAGTACATTAGTCCTGAGCAATAAAAATGAAGAAAGTCATGATTCATACTCTTAAAGGTGTATTATCTGGAAGATCTGAAAAATGTGATTTTTTTTTCACTTTGTATTCTGAAAAAGGATCAAGAAATGAAAATTTATAACTTTCATAAGCACAGTTTTACAATTTCAATGTGCTTTTTTTTAATATCAGTGTTGTGCATTTTGTCTGCTGCACTTCACCTCAGCACCCACGTGGCAATTTCAGAGGTTTCTCTTGGTGGTGTTTTATCCAGTGTAAGGTGAAGTACCTGGTTCTCTCTGCCCTTATTCCCTTCTGCTCCTATGGACCCCGAAACTAGGAGCGGCTACTTGATTCCAGAAAGGATTTTACAGTGAGGATGGTTGTGATAGACATTATAAAAAGCGGTAACAGCCAGAAACTGTTTTTCCGAAAGCTCACATTTGACAGTGAGCAAAAGTCCTGCTGCAGGGTGGTACAGCCACGCAGAGATAAGAAGGATGTCAACCCTTGGATGATCCCAAAGTCCCTTCCCACCAGAGTGTGTGATGCTGTGAGTCAGCAGGACGGGATAAGGCAATGCAGGCCGGGACTGTGCAGTGTGTTTTTGCAGCCATGGAAACACAGCTGTTGACGGCAAAATCGTTGTATTCTGACAGCGGCTCATGCCCTTCCCAGCTTGCTCCCAGTCTCTGGGAAGGAAAATGGAGGTGCAAGGCAAACTTTGTGGATGTGCAGTGTGGGATGAAGCACCATCCATGCCACGCAAGCAGGGGACTGAAATAGTCAGCCCCACAGCCCTTTGTCCTGTGGTAACTGAGTGCAGAAACTGAAGGAAGCTGCAAATTTGGGCTGTCTCAAACACAGAGGACAGGTGGTAGCAGCTGAAGTAAAAAAGTCCAGCTTTTCTACACATGACGCAAGGAAGTCCAGTCAGAACAAATCAACCCCAAACCTGGTTGCTGTTTCGGAGTTATTTCCAGTTGTTAACATCCTTGACGGTAGTAGAAAACCAGCATTCCACAAGGTTAATGGTCTCTGCCTTTCTCTGAGATGTCAGTCAGTTTGTTCATTAATCCCTGGAAAACATCTTTGGCTGCACTGAAGCAAGGTATATGAAGTTTATCTTGGATCTCTCTTGGACACAGGTCTGACGGTGACAAACCAAGACAAGCCTCACACCAGTTCCTTCTGCAGTGCCAGAAATGCACGCTGTCCTTCCCGAAGAAATCCAGCTCCACTCATTCCATGGACCTCAGAGCAGTTGGAGATCACAGATGGGGCCAGCAAGGGCACTGCACTCACTGCTCTGTGTTGTCAAATCCACTCACAGTTAGAGAAAGCTGGAAAGATGTGCCCACACATCAAGGGAGAGGAAATTCAGGAGCTCCAGCATCTCTTTGTCTTTCTCCATCCGTAGATACCTTTTGCCCGTGGTTTAAAGGAATAAATGCAGCAAGATCTTTCTGATCACCTGGCCTCTGGGTGAGGCTGCAGGGTTGTAGTGGAAGACATGGGCCGATCTTTGCAAAGAGGGGTGGTTTGTGTGGAGCCAGGATTGGACTACTGCTTCAGAATGCCCTGCTCCTATATTTGCCAAAGGATCTGGCAACCCCCAGAAGGAATCACATGTGTGTGAACACTCCTGTGAGCAGGGCTTCCCTGGGGCAGGGCAGGACTCCATCCTCTGCATTCCCATTTTCTCTTTTCTGCTGGAAAAGGATTTTGGGGCAGCAGCACCCCATATCTCAAAACCCATGAAGGGGTTTTTTGGCCATGAAGGGCCTTTTGCCGTCTGCCTAAGGTGGGTACTGTGACCAGCCAAGGCAAATAACATTTACTGTGCTCTGATGCAACAAGAAGAGAAGGCCAAAATACTAAGGCCAAGCTGATGGCCAAAGCCAAGCCTGAAATTTCATGCAGCTTGTAGATACTGCAAGTAAACACCCTGTTCTCCCATTGCTCGTCCTTCTGTGCAGTCCTGGTAGTGTTTTCACCTTGCTTGGTTTCCAGAATCATGACAACCTGTGGGACATTAAAGCTGAGCTTGAAAGTGGTGCACTTCAGAGGACTCTCTAAGATTTGCATAACATGAGGGTAAATCTTTGAAATGGAATTTTGCTTATTTCCATATTACAGGAGCTGTTTTCCCCAGTCTTTTAAATGAAATTGCAGGATTTCAGTGTGAATTGTTTAGTAACTTGCTGGGGGGAAAAAAAAAGTCACCTCTTTTTAAACAAAATACTGGATTTACAGCAGCATGAAGAGGTGTATTCCAAAATGTGTCATTTAGGGAAATGGGAAATCCACCCTCACCCCCTGACACCCTCTTTTCTTTTGTTTCTAAAAAACTTGAACACCATGCCCACAAGGCAGTTTTGGAATGATTGGCTCGTATTCCTACTCTTCTCTCTGATCCCGACACTTTGTTCACATTGTGTTTACCATAACGTGCCCTCCTCCTGACACCGAAACTGATGCAAGTTGTCGGTTTGGAGGCTGGGTTTTTGGACACTTGGGTGCTTGAGGGAGACCACCAGAAGCTCTTGAGACTTGGAAGTAGCACTGGCAAATGAAAACGTCTTGGGCTTTGACTGAAATGATCCTTGTGCAAGCCAAGAGGGTTTCAAAACGAGCTGGACTCACAGTGAACAGATGTGTGTGCCCATGTGCTGCTTTGGACAGGGGAAACTGGAGGGAAACCCCCTTAGGAAATCTCTTTCAAAAAGAGAGGCTCATGCTTTCTGAGTCTATGAAACCCTGCTGGTGTTCTGGTTTCCTTAGACCCAGATTTAAATTTATATTAAAAAAAAAAAAGAAGAGCCTGGGGCTTGGTGTAATTTGCAACTAATTGGATCTTCTCAAATGCCAAGTGAAGAAACAAACGGTCAGAAAAAGGGCTTTGTTTCATGTGTAGTGGCAAGAACAGTTGTGGGATAACACAGCCCTGTCCTGCTCCAAATTATTACTTACGCCTGTTTTAGCATAAATCTTCTGCAGCCTTCACTAGCAATTAATATGGCACACTTTTAGTTATAGGAACTGACACGAAATTAATTAAAAGAGGGTAGCTGACCCCAGCTACTGTGGGTCATAAGTTTTGGGTATTCCTTCAGCGCACGTGGCTTGCCTGTCTGTCTGGCAGCTATTTGTCATGCCTTTGGGTGGGGAGGCAGCGCAGAGGTGCCTCACGGAGCTGGAAATACTGGCAGGGATCGCTACACCCCGGTCACCGCCCCTGCACCACAAAGCTGCTGAGCTCCCAACAAATCCTGAGCCCTGAGCAAAGAGGGCAACACCTGGGGTTTGCTGTCAGGATGATTGGGGTGGCCGCTTCCTTTTGGGTGGTGTGTTCACACAGACAGATTTCAGTCTTCTCCTTCTGCTGTGCATGCTCTGCATATTTAAAGGAGCCTTGCTGGAGCCCTTTGAGGGGCTGCCTGCCCTGCAGACTGGCCCGGAGAGGGGCTGGCTGGGCTGCCTCTCTGCCTGTGATGGGCAGGCACCAGCCACGGTGAGAATGGACAAGTTCTTGAGCAGATGAGACCACAGGTTTCCAGGAAGATAAAAGCAGCTGTGATTTTCCCCCGCGGGGTTCCATTACAACACAAAACAGTGGAGGACCTGTGCTCTGGGGTGGATTACTGTGGTTTCTGTACAAAAGGCTTTGTCCAGGCCTCTTTTTTCTCAACCCAAAAAGCAGCTGTATGTGGGCTTGTGTCATGTGAGTTATCTCTGTCCTTGGAGGTTTCCAAGGCAAAGGCACAACCAGCCTGGAGCAAGAGACTGGAGCATGGAGACCTGCAGAAGCCTCCCCTCACCAGCACATCTGTAATCGCTATGAACCAGCAGTTCCAGCGCCAGTTTTTGCCAACTTAGCCCCCCTCAGCACTGGCTCCTTGCAGCGTCCAAGGGCTGGGAGGGCTAGGACCCCTCTTACCCAGCTCAGGGCAGGCTCATGGGAAAGGGAAAAGGTCCCAGGAGGAAGAGGGGGAAAAGGGAAAAAAAAAATCATAAGTGGATGCAACAGCTGGGAGGTTTCTTGCTCAAGAAATTAATGATCCATCAAAGACTCTGCTGTTTTCAACCTGATAGGCAGGGGAAATACAAAGCTTGGATCACATGAACTTACAGTTGATTAAATTAAATGAAGGGATGAGTAGTGACGACTTGGATTGGAGAATGCAGGAAGCTTTTTGAGGAAGCTCACTTGTCTGAAGGAACCCGGAACACAAAGGCAGAAAGGTTTGGGGCTCTCTTGTTGTTTTGGGATGGGAACCAGTCTAGAATGTGGGTCCCAAACAAAAAGGGTTCTTACAGGGAAAGTTTAGGTGAAAATCCTCACAGAAAGGATGAAGGTGAATAATCAAAGAGGACATAAAGACAATTATCTCTCTGGGCTCATAAAACACAGGGAGGAGATGAGGTGCCCCAAAAAGCTTTTTAAATTGACCAGAAACCCAAATTTTGACTAATTGCTACTGAATTCAACACATAGTATTCCACACACTGTATGTTTTGGGTAGTTCCTATGCCTGTCCATTAAACACAAAATTCACAGCATTCCTTGTTTTTCTCTGCTGATGCAATAAAGAAGCAGGAGCATCTTTATTAATTTCTTTTCTATGCTTCTGGTCCTTGGTTTATGGGTCCACTACTCACAGGAGGGATTAAGAGTCTCCAGTGGATTTCTCTGGAAGGAAATGGTTGAATTGACAGTAGCCTGTTTCCCAAATTATTGTCATTGTTGTTGCTTTAGTTAAAATGGAAATATTTCATGGGAAATGTGATAGTGTTCCATCTGGCTCTGTGACTGGTGGAAAGCCAGCTACAGGCTTTTTATCTGAGAAATAAAGTATTCAGAATTTTAGATATATATGAGAGATGATTTAGCTTTAGGACTGTATCTGTGTGTGCCTTTTTAAACTAATATTGGGGGGTTTGAAAACAATTACAGGCCTAGTTAATTATAAATTAGTGACTCTTGAATTTGTTCTAACTTTTGTATTATTTTGTCAATTCCCAGCTGTTTTCAGAAATAATTCTTGTGTTACAGCTGAAAAACTCTGGTTGCTTGGAACCTCTTGACATTAAATGTATTTTGAAAAATAACGTAAAAGCATTTCAGCAGCAGATTTTCATTTTCAGCTTAGCAATTCAAAGCCCAGGAGTCCAGGGCTTTCACCAAGCTCTGCCAGAACACCACCATTCCTTTCCCACTGACCAGTGCAGCCTATTGAAATGAGGAGTTTAAATCAGCAAAGGGAAAAAAAAAAAAAAACAACTATCAAAAGAAAATGCAAAAGGTCTAAATGGGGGAAAAAAAAAAAAAACAACTATCAAAAGAAAATGCAAAAGGTCTAAATGGTCCCTACAGATTTTTTGAAATGAAGAAGAAAAATTATCTCAAACTCACTTACGGATGGATGTGTTTTGTAACTGATGCTGATCCTCAATGCAAACCAGTCTGTATCCTGGTCCAAAAGAAGGGAGGGAAGCTGATTTTTTTCCATAGCTGTTGCACAATGATGTGTCTATACATCCTACATGTTGATGTATATAACAGATTGAAGTTGTTACACAAGCTTGGGGTATTGTGCTCCTTCCCTGCTCAGCTTTCCTGCACAGGGGTGCCTGAGCAAGGAGCACGGCCACTGCTGCAATCCAGTGCAAAAGCATCTAATTAGGTATTTATTTATTTTTGGAGGCTGTCACATACCTTATAAGTGTGGGTTTTTAAATACCTTACCAAGCAGATTATGTGTCCAACAACAAGGAGATTTTGAAGGGATTTTTCCCTCTTCCACCTTGCCAAAAAAAAAAAAAAAAAAAAGGATTTTTCTAATGTACTGCTATAAATGTGAGGGCTTGTTGGCTTGTTGTTCTTGTTGTGTTTTTCATCATCGCAGGAATTGTGGCTGAAGCAGCAAGTTTCCAGCTAATAAAATGGAAATCCTGCCTGCATAAGAAAACTAACAAAGCACCCAGAGAGGCCTTGCTGAGAAGACAGAGGAAACAACCATGTGGGATGAAATCTCTCAGAGTAGTGTTTGTCCAATAAGCTGCTCCATTTTGCGTAAGCTTTTCAGAGAACTGATGGGTATTTCAGTTTGGGACTCAGGAGTCAGGGAGATTAGGAAAAACAAGACAGAAACTCAGCCTCCAAGAGGCTCTCAGAGATGGAATGGGATGTTGTGCTGAATTCTGCACCTTGGGAACAGCGCACCAGGTACAATCCTGCCTGGCTCTGTCACGGACACACAGCCACAACGCCAGTTCTCAGGGCTGTGAGAGGCTGCCTGTGCCCGAAATGGGAGATGTGGCTGGCAGGCCAAGGAATCCTCGACTTTGCCACTCAGATCCAAGTGGATGGTGACATATATACATACGCAACATCCATATGGCACAGATTAAATTGAGAGGGGAATGAGCAAAACAATTTTTCAACAAACAAGTAAATGAAGACCATGCTTTCTTCGCAGCAATGCTCAAGCTAGATGAATACTGATTCATATTTCTTGGAATGAGAAGTGCTGGGGAGGGAGGTGCCATATTCTTCATTGCTGTTAAATGTTTTATGCATTTTTTTGTTTGCTTTCTTTTTCTTTTAATGTCATAACTTAAGTTCTTGTAAAACCATAGCGGCATTTTTAATGCTCCCCCATTAGGTCATATTTTTTGGTAGCAATCAGGGTTTCTAATCAACCCTGGTCCAAAACTATTAAGAGATCCACTAGGAGCCTTGAGCAAGTAGAAAAGACTGAGCAAAGACCAGAAGTGGTGGAGGAACAGCCAAAGTCTGAGAAGGAATGGGAAAGCAGCCAGACAGGGAAGCTTTCAGGTAGGGCTATTTTCACCTATTTTTTTTCCACGTAGATATTTGCTTCTTCATTCCTTGTGCTAAGTACTGCTCTGCTAAAGGACAGCAAGCACAGCTTTGTGAAACTTGGATGTAAAACTTGCTGTGGGAACAGCTTTGCCTGGGCTTGCAGTGGAGTTTGTGGTCCTGGTTCCTGCGGGGTGGCACTGTAAATGTGGTATCAGGATTGGTGACTCACACGCAGGCTGGCCTTTCCTGCTGCCATACTGAAATCCCTGGCTTTCCAGCACACATCAGTGACTCACAGGAGATGCTCAGCTTTCTGTCAGTCAGTGATCCTCACCTTGCAGTCTGACTCCTGCCATCTACCCAGCGTCCACAGAGGATTCTCTAAAGGCTCTGTCAAGTACGTGAACTTCTGCTGCAAAGAAATTTATAAATGAGCAGTGTCGCTAAATCAATCCGACATCCACGGGTGCTCGGTGAAGTGACATCCACCTGAAATCCGAGCAGTTCTGAAGGGACAGTCGATGGTGAGTGAATCTGCATTAAGACGGGTGAGAGCACTGCTGTGCTCCGGTTTCATCAGAGACTTAGGATTTCATGCTGCGAGAGAGACTTTGCAACAGCCATAGGACAGAGGCATCATTTCCTCCCTCAGTAACTCCAGGCTGTCAGTACAGAGACCTGTCCCCATCTTCCACTCCATGGCTTTATCCCTGTCTATCCGAACGGCAATTGGCAAGTTCTTCTCTGACTGCAAGGCAGAGCAACACATCTAGCCAAAACCAGCATCTCTAAATTGTATCCATGATTCAGTTACTGCCTCTGTGCTTCAATCCAAAAAGGATTTGCATGAAATCCCAGAGCCTGCAATGATGTATAGATGTTCTATTATGGAAACAGTCTTCAGAGGACACACAAACCTTTTAGACAAGGTTTGCCAGGACAGAATAGGCTGTGATGGAAAAGGGATCCACACCCAGTGTTTGGTTTTGCTCTTGGCCTCAGAACAGTAGAGATAGGATGAAACTCCACAGCTGGAAAACCCCCATCCTGTCCCCCTTGTCCCGAAAGTCCTCGGTAGGGGGACTCGCACAGGGACCTGTGTGACAACAGCTGTAACAGCCAGTTATTCTCTGCTTTCCCTCGGATTTCCATGGACATCGTTCCCTAGAGTGCGTGGCTGGCTCCCAGCTCTCCCACGCCTTGCTGGCAGCTAGGACCCCCATTCCCGTGGGGTTCACCCTGGGCCCAGGCCATACAGGCTCCCAGATGGATGTTGCTCCCAGCCCAGGTTACTTTGCTCCTTGAGGAAGACGTTTCCCCCTGCAGCCCAGCGCTTGGCTCCGTGTTCTTTGGCAGGGCACGGTGACTCCACTGAAGGGGAGCTTGACTGAAGTCTGGGCAGTGTACATCAGTGATTGTGGTGAAGACAAAGGAGGCAGACACCTGTCACTGCAGCTCTGATGGAAAGCTGGGCATACAGAGAGACAGCAGGGCTCAGATCCAGTCGTAGAAGGGGCTGGGGGGTGGGGAATAAATACGTTTCTGGAAGCTTTATGACAACCAGGAGATCTCCAACAGCTTCTGAGATCAAATCCTCCCAGTAAATTTTGAAGACCCTCTGATTTGTGTGCTTTAACTTTGTTAATTAAGAGAGCCAAGGTCATGCAGGGGAAGGTTTGCACAGAGCAACAGCCCACCCAGTAAAAATCAAACCAAAAACACCCAAAAAAACCCTGCATAAAAGACATGCAGGGTGACTGGATGACTCTATCTTGGGCTTTTATTAACATTTCCAGTGACAGACCTTCAAGCACTCTCTATAAATAGCGATTAGTTAAACTTTATAGTTAACTGACATGACTCCCAACTGCATCAGACAATCAAGCCTTCAGGTAAGAGTGCAACAGCCACGAGCATGGCATGGATGTTTCTGAACAGAAATAACCAGCTCTTTCTGCAAATTATTGCCCCATTTCCTCCCAGCTGGCTGAGAGTGTTGCTGCAGTGATATCGGCTAAGCCTGTGCACATTTATTTCACAAACACGGCACAGCCAACAGCAGAACAGGTAAAGTTCTCCAATGACACCATGACTGGGTTTTGGCTCCATGGCAAGGCTAGAGTTCTTTGTGTGCCTCCTCAAACATCTGCTGAATAAACCAGGAAAATAGCTGAACTTGTTCTGTTTATTTTCCTTGCTATTTCCTGTCAACTAGAGATTAATAAATCATTGCTATATGATAGTGGCTATGAGTGATACTCTTGACAGGTTTTGATGACAGACTGCAAAGGGAGACCATACACGAGGGCTGTGTGAGCTGTGCTACCACAAAACTAAGAAATGGAGAGACCTGTGGGTTTATTATTCATAAGCTGTGAAGAGCTGGGCCTGAGAAATGCCTAGGAAATCCTGCTCCACATGGCCACGGCCACGGTGCATAACCAAGCCTAATCAGGGATCCTCACCACCAGCACTGATGGGATCTGCTTTCCTTTTTCCATCAGCGCTCGAGGTACAGCTTCCAGGTCTGAATAGACAAGTGGCTGGACAGATTTCTTCAGTGGCACCTTTGAAGGACCTGTGCCTGAAGGAGCAGACTTTAAGCAGAGCAGGTTTAACTGCAGTTTGGGACATCTGAAGGCAATTAAGACTCATTAATTGTGCCGCCAGAGCAGCTATTCAGGGTGAAGAGGACAACATCTGCAGGGGTTAACCTGTGGCTAAAATAGTGCCTCAGCAGGGCAGTGAATCACCCTGACTCACTCATGTCTGTTCAATCTGATCAAAACAAGGCATTTATTTTTTAAAGAGGATTCTGAACCCCCTAAACTGAGGTTGTTGTCAGTCACCAGCTCCTGGTAAGATGAAACAATGGCACTGGGGTGGGAAGGGAGTTAGGAAAGAAGAAGAGACTGTGGGTTGAGCAAGATAAATAGTTTTAATTTCTACCTGCAATATGGAGACATTTTGAAGGAAAGGCTCTGCAGCACTGAAAATCTAATGATGAAAACATAAACACTTTTATTCTAGAGTTTGTACAGGACAGGGTTTGTGAGCGTCTATGGTCCAGCCCCTCATGCAAAGAAGTCAGCTTCAAAAGTAACTCAGCAAAGAAAGGCATTTGTATCCCACCACAACCAGGTTAAGAAAATGCTGCTTTGAGTGGAGGGCAGCCTTTTATCTGAAACCAGTTCTTATTCCCATCAAGCGTGTTCTTACACAGCACAGGCAACTATTCCCACTAGTTTAAGCAGGAGATTGGCTACCTGTTGCCAGGTTAGAGCGGCCTGGCTGCTCTCTGGGTCCTTGCAGTGCAAATGACAGGGAACAGGTTGGGTATAGAAGACAAGCAGATTTTCATCTTCAGAAAAAGGAAAAGTGATACCCTCCTTTCTCTTTTTTCTTCTCCCCATCTGCTGAGCAGCTCTTGGTCAGGAACTGAACATATTTTGGCTGTTGAGAGCCTTAGTGTGTCCCACACGTGAGATGAGACAGGAGGGGAGAGAGCTGTTCCTTTTCAGTCAGCTGATCTGTTACCTCTGTAAAAAGGTCATTTGAAAACCAGTTGCCATTGATTTGATCTGCTGTTGTTTTCCTTTAAGTTATCATCCGTGACAGAATATGCACAGACCCTGTTTGGTGCTCGGAGTGGTTGAGGGCTGACCTAAATTTAAAACAGCCCTTTGGCTTTCTCTTTTGGGAGAAAAGCATTCCTGATATCACAGGCCAGGGTTTTAATCAATGCTGTGGTGAGAAAAGCAAAAAAAGAACCTTCAGGCAGAGTTGTCACCCTTTGTGGGAAGGATGACAGATTATGTGCTACATGCACTGTGTGATGTGTCCCAACCCTCTGCTTAGTGGACAGCTCTGGCGAGCCTGAGCTCGAGGTCTCACTCATTATGATTACTATTTTTTTTATTATTATTATTTTTTACTGAAAGGAGAGGGAAACAATTCCCACACTGTGTCCCTACCATCATGCAGCTCTGACCTCTCATGCTCTTGGCAAGGATGCCAAGACTGGAGGAGTCCTTCTGCTCGCTTCCTCTCTCCTGTGCCTGTGGGTGGGCTCCCAAGAGCCGTGAGGAGGCAGCAGCTGCTCAGAGTCACCAGTGCTGTGCTGGCAAACTCAGCACTGCAGCTGGGCATCAGAGACTGCTCTGGAGGGGTGTACTTTTAGCATCTGCATGAATCCCATGTAGTTTGGAACAGGTTCGTGTAGCCTGGCTTGATTTGCTCGGCCCAAGGAGCTGACGGACAGAAGCCTTTCACCAAGGAATGTTCTTGGTGGGCAGGTGGTTCTCACCAGATACTGGAGGTAGCCTAGGAGACATTCAGATTTTTCATTCTGAGAACATCTTGCTGCTCAAGCAGCCTCCCGTGCCGCCCTTTTATCACACTCTGCTCCTGAGCAATGGCAGTGAGGTTGTCAGAGCTGAAGGCGCTGTAGAAGAGGACAGCTCTGCTCTGCTTCTGTGTGCTCAGGGGTGGGAGGAGGAAGGAGCCATGGTGATGGCCAGTGTCCCTTCCCAGGACATGGGGCCTGGGTGTAGGTGCTGCAAACCTGCCAACTAAGTATTCCCAGTCTGCTCTGAGCAGCGGGACAAGGGTCCCTTGACTCACCTACTGCAGCTCAACACCAGGCAGTCTTTTCCTGAAGGCAGGTAATAACCTGACAGCAGTGTGGTTACAAACCAAAGTGTCACTGCTGGCTTAGCTTAGGAGCTGGGGCATGGGTAAATTAAAGCCTCCTGGGCTGGAGTGGGCAGCAGAACCAGGGGCAGAGCCAGGCCTCCCAGAGCCTGAGTAGTGCCCACTGCTCTGGACCAGGCTGTCTCTTCCCCCTGAGGCCTCACAAGGACAGCAGAGACACTCCTGCCTCACTGGTGTTGGGTAAACCTGCTGCAAAGGGAGTCAGAGGTAGCTCCTTAATGCAGTGAACCTGTGAGATTCCCCTCTGGGTTTCTCCTCATCCCCTTTGGTGCAATTGGTCCTGTTGCTGGATACGTGTGTGAGAGGGAGTAAGGCAAGGCCAGCGGTTCAGATGTTGCACTTTGAGATCCTCAGTATGCCCTTTGACACCTCCCATCACACACGTGGTACACGCACACACGCTTTTTTGGGTGTACAAGACTGCATTTGCAGCAAGTAACCACGTTTCCTTGCCCATATACCCACAGTGATTTTCAGTGCATTTTCCAGATTCCCTCTCATACCCACCCCACCAGGACGGAGCTGACCTCTTCTAACCAAGCAAGACAGCTGTGCCGTAGAACAGGTAACGCTGTTCCACTGACCCCAAAATCTGCACCTTAATAAACTGCATGAATACAGCTGTTAGACACATCTCTGTCAGGCAGAGATCAAAATTCCTCAAGTAATTTCTTAAAGCAAAACATCTTGTTCAACTCTAATATGACTCCTAAAATGCTGATATTTCTACTGTCTCTCAAAGAGTTCACATCCTCTGGTTTTGCACAAAAGAAATCTGCAAGTGATTTGTACCGCAGGCTACAACCAGCTCTAGACTAACCTTAGTTTCTTTTCAAGCTTTAATCGGCGAGGAGTGGAACCAATCCATTTAGTGAAGACTTCTGGTGACATAATTAGTTAACCGAGGTCCTTTCTCTCCTCAAATTCAAAAATGTTGCACTTCCCAAGCCCTTAAATGGATAAAAAATTAAGTTATCTTTTGGGGTTGTTCTGGTGTTGGCACGTCAGATTTTTCAGAGAGCTTATCTGCAGCACCAGCACAACCTGCCACTTAAAATGAAACAGCAGGGATATTTTGTTTTCTCATTCTTGGTCTGAAATCAGAGGTATTCCTAATTAATTTTTTTTAATGCTCTTTTAAAAGGCTATAGAGTGATTAAAAGAATGACAGGAGATGTGGTATATGACCAGTGCCAAGTATGATTCAGACAAACTGTCACTAGAAAATGGCTCTGACAATTCAAAGTCCCCCAAAATCTATTATTAAAGCTGTTTGGGCTTTTTCTTTCTTCTTTTTTCTTTTTTTTTTTTCCCCCTCAGCCATAGTGCTAAACATAATCTCAAATCTAGCAAAACACAAATTACTGTGGATGGCTCGATTGTGTTTTATTCTCTTTCCTGGCATTGGAAACTTCCTGGATAGAGGGATTATAACCAGTGTCTGCACTCACAAAGTAGGATGATTGCTGGGCAGACAATTTCTTCTCGCATCGCTAAAGGNGGGGGTTGGGGGGTTGGGGTCCTTCTTTCAAACCTGTCCACTCAGAGCCAAGCAGGTTATTCTGCTCTGCAGACCCCTCTCATAACCCTGAGCCCTGCCAATATTTTTCAGACTATGCCTGAAGAAACAAGTCCATTTCCATCCTTCGAACTCCTCCTACAAATTTTCTTCTTTTTTGGCTGGCATCCTACAAATAAGCTCCTACTGCTGCTCTCTCATCATCTCCCAGCTCTCTCTTCGGTTAAGTTCTTGCTAATAAACTGAAAAACAAGCAGGGATTGTCAGGATGTGATCCTTGCTCAGCTGTTCTGCAGTGGCTGGGTTTTAATCGCTCTGGGTCACCTTTTGCTTTCCATCCCCAGGCCAGAAGTAACAGCAGTTTTAATGTAGGGTACTTTTCTTCTGCAGTGTTTGGTGGCCTCCTGGCAGATGGGCTTTATTCCTCTGCCAGCAGCTCCAGAAGCCAGTGCCTTTTTTGTGTGCTCAGCCTGCTGAACACATGGGGCACCACCAGACCAGGGAAGGCCTCCACTCATGGGCTTTGTGTCTCATGTTTGGGTCTCTTTCAGGGAGCTTACCCCCACTGTTTATCACCTCAGCGTCACAGAGATCTGTGGTTGCTTGGGCTGACCCAGGCAAAGCGGGTGTTTTCTTGGAGCACTGGGAGTTGCTGCTCCTCACTGGCTGCACATGTGGACTGTCCCATGGGGAAGGGGTAAGGAACAAGTTTAAGATGGAGTTAGAGATGGGCTTGCCCTTAAAATTGAAAAGGCATGGAAAGGGGTGGCACAAGGGTGGACAAGAGGGGTTGAGAACCCTGAGGGGAGAGAGCTGCAGGAGAGTTGCAGGCAGCAGTTCAGGTGGCTGCGGGATATGAAAATCCTCCCACCACTCAGATTTGCCTAGCAACTCTTCTCTTGGCTGACAGCACTGCTGGTGTTTTGCCATACAGATGCAGCCTCCATCTGATGGGGAATAGAGGAGAAGGGGGATATAGGGACACATCCCAGCTCTGGGGAGGTCTGTGCCAGGTACCTTGGAAAGGGGTTGCAGTGAAGGCATTGACTTCATGTTTGCCCCTGTCTGCTCATGATCCTGATACGGTGTCTGCCACCTTCTAAGTGATGGCTCTTTTACAATCCCACAGTGCTTGGGAGCGAGTGTCAAACAGGGGCCCAGCTTTATGTCCTGACAGAGTCCCTCACCACAGTGTACATGGGGACATGGTGGTGCCATCTGCATGTTCTCTAATCATAAACACCAACAGTGAAAGCTGCTTGCCACAGAAAAGTGCTGGTGGAAATTAACTCTTTTAACCTTTTTTTATCTCTGGTCACAGCAAAGTTAAAATTCAGTTTTTGACCTACTTGCAAATCTTCAGCTCTTCTGAGGGAGTGTCAAATATGTAAGACACCCTGTGAGTCTTTTATTCCAAAACAATGGCACAAATCTCCCAGGTTTTGTGCCTCATGAGTAACAGGTTGTGTTATTAAAGTAGTACAGGGTCCTCTGGGAGACTGAATTGCCCCCATGCAAGATGACAAAAAGTCCCAAATCACAGAGAGAGGCCAATGTCACTGGCAGCAATGGAGACAGTAAAGGGTGCTGACACCAGACCCTGAGGCTGGTCTCCAAAGACAGCTGTGGAGGAGGTCTAAGAAAAAAAGGAAAGGCAGCTGCTGGGAAAGGGAGGAGAAAATCTGGGATATATGACAAGGCCTGGGGTGGAGAGATGTCTGTCTCATAGGGTGAGGAGGTGCAAAGTGGGAGGAGGAAAGGTTTGCGAGGGACCCTGGGCTAAGCAGTGCAGTTCAAAACCAGCAGATCACAGCAAGGGCTGATGTGTGTGACTTTGTGTGGGATGAAAATGTCCATAGGGTGTGCTAGAGAGGATTTGTACCCATAGCCTCTGTTTAGTCCTCTTGTCCCTCTTCAGTTGTGGTTCACTGGAGCTAACAGTGCCTCTGCCACAGCCCCAGGCCCTTTCGGCTTCTCTTCTCTCCTTTCCCCTGCTCTGCTTTGGCTGGAGAGCTTTTCCTTCAGCTTGCAATACGTGAAATTCTGCTCCTTGCTCTGTCCCTGCAAGCCCCAGTGAAATCCACTCAGGGTATCTTTCCTGACTGTGCCGCATTTCCAAGCAGATGCAACACGTGCAGGAGTCAAGCTGGCAGACCAGCACTTGTGGTTTCCCCTGGGATGAGGGCAGGATCGAAGGCGTTTGGAGCGAGACACTTTCTCATCAGCTTTCGTGCAGCACTATGTACACACTCAGTATTCAAGGCAAAGCTGCTGTGAGCTTAGAGAGAGCACCAAGACCCTCTTTCCAAAGCGCAGTTTTCCCATCCTTTCACAGGACTGTGATTTCTTTGGCAGAGCAGGGAGGGGTTTGACGGGCCTCACCAGGAGGCCGCAGTTTTGAAGACAGGCCAAGAATTCTGCAAGAAGGCTCCTGCCATACCCACTCTGTCCTGAAGGCACTCTCCCATTTTGTAGTATTTTGTACCAAGGACAGAATCTGTGGCCTGCAGACGACAACCCAGTCAATGGAGGGAGTAAAGGAGACACATCTCAGTCAAGCCCATCACAGCAACCTGATCTCCCCTCCAAAACAGTCTCCAGGTCTGAGAAGGAAAAAGAACATCAAACATCAGTTTATTTCTCAAGAGCTTGGCAGCATGTGCACTGAGAGGAATCATCTTCAGACAAGTGTTCTTGCAGTCATGTTTGCATTGTGCTCTCCCAAGTTGCTGAAAAAAGCCAAAAAGCTGAAAAAAACCCCAATACTTACTATTACTCAGCAGAGCTACCTTCAGCTCAGCAGAGTCAGCTTCAGCCCAGCAGGGTCCCTGTGCACCAGCTGAAGGACCTGCTTTGAGTGCTCCATTGATTTCAAAATGCTGTCAGAGAAGCTCTGGAACATGGCTGAATATTTCTGTCACAGGAATAAGGCAGGCTGAAATGTATATCTGCATCGGTGAGAGTAATGCTCCCCCAGTGGTCAAGCCAAAGTTACACACACACACACAGATTCTTTTCTTGGGGGGAAAAAAAACCAAACCAAACAAAAACAAACACAAACAAATAAACAAACAAAAAACAAAACAAAACAAAAAAAACCACCAGCCCAAAAAACCCCAAACCACCCAGGAAGCTGAGAAAAATCAGCCAATAGTTAGACCAGCTGGTCTGGAAAATGGCTGAGAAAATGTGGTTTTAGCCCAAGAATGAGGTGAAAGGATAAAACATGACCTGCTCATGAAGAACCCCAAGAGAAGTGGGACTCATTTGTGGACAGAAGTCACAAGGCAGATGTTGGCAGCTCCCAAGAGGGAGGGAGATTTATAAATACATCAAGATTTAGTGTTCAGATAACTGGAGATTTCAAAGGGGTATCAGACTTCCACCCTTCAGCATATACAGCCAGACAGTCCAAACCCATTTCTTATTTGTGGCTTTGTATTCCTGACTGAAACAGCATGAAAATGCAATTCCTAGGGTATTCATTTAAAAGAGAGTTTTGAAAAGGCAATGTTGTGGTAAGTTTAATTTTCATTGTAACATTTCCTTTTTTCGGGAAACGCAGTGTTCCCAAGTACCACACCTTCACGCCACAATGCCTTTCTGTCAAAATAACACTAAATAATCTTACTAAACAGGAAAAACTTCTGAACTTCGTGATGTTGTCTCAAAGAACCTTATCCATGCTTTCCATCTGTAAGATTTGCAGCAATAAGTCATGTCATAATGACTTTGGCATCTATCAACATGGCAAATTTAGTAACAGTGAGCCTGCAAGATCTCTCTGTGCACTGCAGTTTTTTTCTAGGAAATCGGCTCATTTGCATTTCTCCATCTTCATGTAATGGGCAGGAAATATGAAAATTTGCTGGAATTTCTCTCTCCTTTCTTCTGTCCCGGGAACCAGACCCGCAAGCTGATAACCTCCAGCACTGAGCCAGTTTGAAGCACTTGGCAAGGCCATTGCACAAAGAAACTGGTTAAGGTAACTGAGTTAGCCTTCAGCTTGCCTTGTGTTTAAAAACCTTCTTGTGAAAGGGACGAGGAACACAATGTGAATTCCTTAAGTTGTAAACCTGTGTCACATCAAAGAAAGGAAAGAAATTACAAAAGACCCGTCTGAGTTGGCCTGCTCTCTCCTACTGAAACTAGACTATAGTTAGATTATAAGTGCTTTTTCATTTGAAATGTCACCCTTTACATTGTTTATCCACTTGTTTTGTTCTGTGACTAGTGCTCCATGTGATAACGTGTGATGCCTATTGAAAATCACGGAACACAACAAATCCCCATCACCTGCTTTTACAGGGAGGCAGAGTAACTTTTTCATGTAATGAAAATTACCCAGAAAAAACACATAGTGCACATTTCTAGAGTTTAAGACAGCAGGAAGATTTTCATTTAGGATTTAGCTTTATATGACAATCAAGCTGGTAATATTGAATCCTCCTGAAATCTGACACCAAAAACTCAAGACTGGGTACCATTACCCTAGTCAAGCACTAGTCTTGGCAACTGCTGAGAGGTGTGGGAGTTTGACATCTTGTTCACCTGAAAGTGCATCCGTAATGTCACTGCCAATCTACAGGAGACTGAGGTCTGGGTTACAATTTGAGACATTTTTCTCTTGCCTCTTCCTATGACAGCGTTCACACCCCACTGGCCCGTCCTTCCCTGTGATTTGTCTCTCTCCTTGTCTCCCTACAAACCAGCTTTTCAGAAGGATTTCTGCTTCGCCACCTGATGCTTCCTTTCCTCCCTCCTCTCAAGAGCCCTTTGCCTGGCTGAGCACTGATTTCTCCTTGGCTGAAAACGTGGCTCAGGGAGCTGACTGGTACAGCTGCTGGTGGGAGTCGGGCTGGATTACCCCTGCTGCTGCACTTGCCCATCAGCTTGAGTAAGACTGATGGGAGATGCACAGCCCAGTAATCCCATGGCTGACGAGATCAAAAAATGTCTCTTTCCACAGCAAGGGCCTTCTCTGTATCCCTTTAGTGCACAGCTCCTGGATGGTCTTTATGATTGTAAGGCATTCAGTCCATTATCTGCTATTAAAAAGAAAAAAAAAGAAAGAAAAAAAAGCAGAAACTGCATTGCTGTCTTTTAGTTGCTTAAACAGTTTCTCATCAGTCAGATCTGGACTTGGCGCAACCCTTGCTCTGCTTGTGTGAGACCTTCTACAGTAATTTCTTACCATAATTATTTAATGTGCCCTTTTCTTTTTTTTTTTGCTTGTAATAGATTATATTATCCCAGTCTGGGCATAAAAGAAAAATGCTCTTCCTCATAGGACTAATTAGCAGCCGTGCTTGGCTGTCCCCAGCAGAGCGGACCTGCCTTTGTCTGCAGAAGCGTTAAAATAGTAGAGAAAGTGAAACTCCTTGTGTTAAAAAGCTGAATATTTGCCATGTTGAATCCACTCCCTCTCCCCGTCTGCCAAGAGGAGCTTAACAGGGATGTTTCTGAGTGCAGCTGGAAAAGGATGCCTGGCTGCCATTCATTGCTTTGTTCCATGGGTTTGCAGTGGAGGGGCTGCTGGATGTGGGAAACGTGCAGGGGTTATTCAGCGATGGCTCCAAGGCAGGAAACCAGGGGGAGGGGGCTGGTGTCTCCCTCAGGAGAGCTCTCCCACTGGCACCACTTCTGCCCCCTTCCCTGATGCTCTAACACAGAGAAGCAGCACTCACGGTGGCTTCTGTTAAAATGAATGAGATATCGGAACAAGCCATGGAAGAGGTTAAACACGGTTTGCCTTGGAAAATAATCTCAGTGGGGTAGTGAAATTTGAGCCCTCCACAGGCTGATACAGACAGATTTTTATGTCACAAGAGCAGCTTGAACCAGGGTCGCATCTGAAGCAACTGTGTTTGCACCACGTCTGTTACAATCCCCAGCCTCTAAAAATGAAGCCTGATTGTTTGTTTTGCTTTTCTTTTTTTAATATGCCACTGACAGGTCAGCTAACACAACCCATGAGAGACAGAGTACTTTAATACAGTAGGGCCATTCTGATTGCTGCCACATCTCATTAATAACTCGTTGCCCTGCTATTGTGACTCCAATTTCACAGCTCCCATTTGCACTCCCTCTGGTTAATCAAATCCATTTTTAGCCTGCTGATCTTAATTGGTCATTTATTATGGCTCTGTCTATTTGATGGACACTGATTTCACCTCATCACCACTGCTTCTATCCCACTGCCTCTCTGCCATCAGCTGGCAAAACTAAAATCAATGAGAATTAAGTTTGAAGCGGGTTTGAAATCAGAGGCATTGCTCTAATTGATTCACTTTAATTGTTAATTGTCTCAGCCTCCCGAAGCCAGTGCTTCCATGCATCTGTACCACCTTGAGGGATGCACAAGGTTGTGCTGCCCCAGCCCTGGCAGGCAGCTACACCTGAGAGATCAGAGTAGCCCAGAGCTGCAGCCCCCAGGACCCCCAGCTCAGGAGCAGCAGAGCCACTGCCTGGCAGGGTATCCACCTGTGTGTCTCACCAGCAGAGCCTACAGGAGGATGCCTGGAGAGAACAGGAAAGCAGGGAGCTGTGCTGCTCCCTCTGAGCTTCCATGGGGAAACACAGCCTGTCCACCCCAGAATCCAGGACTGTCAGCGACTACAACAAACGCACTTAGTGCCAGAAAAATTATGTCCATGGCCAGCAGCCCACAGGGCACCAGGCTCTGCTACCCCTGTAAGCACAAGAAGAAGTGTCATGGCTGTGTGGGTACAGCTGCTGTGGCTTGATCATGTGAACAGAACAAGGCTTTGTAGGGACAGCCAATATCTTCTCTTGGCTTGAGTGATGCTGCTGGGGACAAGACCACTGATGAGCTGCTGTTGTGCACCTGCAGGTGGCCCTGGAGGCCACTCGCTTGTCCCCAGCGAAGTTGCAGGAGAAAACAGCAGGCCACGGCTTGCATTAGTAGAGGATGTCACTGCCCCTGTGTACAGTGACACTGGGGTGACAGGGGCAAGGCCTGTGTGCCACCACGTGGGCTGCACTGGCTACAGGCAGCTGGCACGTGGCTTGTGCCACTGAGGATTTGCTGCTCCAGGAGCTCCTCTGAGTTCTGAGGGGTGATGGCACAGAGCTGGGCCCCGAGTGTGGGGGGCTGTACATCTCCTACAGGGCGCTAGGAAATGAGGGGGCAAGGGGAAAAGCAAAAGCACTGGAGGAATGTTATGTAAATGAATTTTGAGTCCCAGACCAGGCCTTTTGTGACTCTGCTGTTCCACACGTGTCTGCACAGGGTAAGAGAGCTCCAGGACATGTTCCTTGGAGGTCTGAGCAGGGCCCTGAGGGTTTCTGGGAAGGTACAACACTAATTACCTACTCACCATCCCACTTTCTTCTGCCACCCAAGGCCCCTTGCCTGCATGCTGAGTCCCAGGGACTCCTGCCATTTGCAGTGTGAGCAGGTCTGAGGGAATCACACTTCCCTATGCATTTCCTGTAGGTAGGAAATCACTTTCTGTTTGGCAGACCCAGGGGTTTTCCTGGATCGTACCCCTTCACATGAGCTTTGCCCTCTGTCAAATATGTGATTGGTGAATGACTACAAAAATTAGGTGTGATTTGCAAGACTGTTAGGTTTTGCTTGGTCCTTAATGCTGCAAGAGGCCAAATTACTAATTGATATCAGAATTATATACTTATATAAAAACAGCAGTATCTAGGTGATGACATTAACTTGTTACTGGTAGATTATTTCCTGTGTCAAAAACAAAGGAACTGGGACCCATATTTACCACTGCAATATCCAGGCTTGAAACGTAAAGGAGAATGGATGTAGCAATAAAGGCTGCTGGATTTTCCAAATCAGAGATGCAGTTCAGTTAAATTACAGTTTCAGCTCCTTGCCCTTCCTGGAGGTAGTCCACTGGGAAAACTAAAAAAATCAGTTCCTTCATCCCCATGCACAGAAAAATAGTTCCAACCAGTAGTGAGCTTGCAAGACAGAGTGAAAATGCTGGGGAGCCAGGAGGTGGGGAACAAAGCAGACCCAAGATGAGATGAGCTGGTAATATTTCTCTCTCAATAGCATTTCCAGGACAGAGAGACTGAGCAGGCTGAGAGACTGACTTTTCTGATTCCCTGACCTCTGTCAGGGCATCAGAAATTTAATATCTTCCCCTCTGTACATCTTAAATTTTCATCTGAGCATTTTGCTGTTAGCATTTTTCCATGTTGACAGCTATATTTCTGGAACACTTCTAGCAGATACCTGAGCACTTTGGAAAAAACCCCCTGGCCACACAGCTCTTAAAATATGTCCAACTTTTCTAACTAGTGGAACGGTTTGCTAACGTGGATGGAGAATTTCTTTAAAGAGCAGAGAAGGTGATAACAATAATAGGGGAAAAAATCTTGGAATGTGCCAAGGTCAGACCATAATGATCTGATGAAATTTGACCCTGGATAAGACATGGAAATATCAGGTATTATACCTGGGGCTAATCACTCTTATTATACCTTTCCTGTAGTTCTTCCTAAGAATGGAAAAAATGTGTGGACCTAGGTTACCTGAGACTGAATTTCAAAGCGTGCAGGGGAATCTGTAACTGCCTCCTTAAACAGCCTGATACATTACTCCTGTCAAAGGAATAATTACAATGCACAGGGGGCATCCATGCATAGGGTAGGCTATGCTCAGGGCTCAGGGGCTTTCAGAGCAGATATTTTTCAAATGCTCCTGGAGCGACTGGGAATGCATATTCTGTGGGAACGTATATTCTATGGAAAGTCAATTACATTTGCTTCCCACATCTTTTGGTCCCCCGGGAGCTGCCCTAAACTTCAGCAGTGTGGAACTTTATAGTCTATGTCATATCCTCCAAGCAAGGTAGCTCCAGTCTGTCAGCCTCACGGTCACACACATGAGGCACAGTCCTGGTGGGCTTTTTGGTGCTCACCTGCCTCCGTATGACTGATTCCTACCGTGGATAAAATGCCCCCTGGCAGTGGAAATCTGCTGAGGTCGGTTTCAGAAGCGTTGCCCGGGAGGCAGCTCCCTGCCCCTCACCGGGACGTGCAGCCCCCTGCGACACAGGGGTGACCTGGATGTGACTGCGTCAGGCCACCACCAGCCACCTGCACCACTGACCGTGGCTGTGGTGTCCACTGGAGCTGGGCAGTGAGAAGCTGAGCTTCTCCCTTTGGTCGGGAGAAAGTGCTGGGCCCTCCGCAGCAGCCGGAGGAGCCGGGTGACCTATGGCTGCCTCGTAAACACTCCTGCACATCATCGCCTCTTTGCACACATCGGGCATGACTGTTTCCAATGAGATGCCATCTGGAATAAAGGCAACTTCAAGCACGTATTTGAGCATTCAGACACGTTTAGAAAGCAGACAGGAGCGTGGATGTTAGCATTCAGTTATTTCCCAAGCTCGTATACCTAGGAGCCAAATGCTCCAGCTAAACAGATTGTGCCCTATTAAATCAAAAGAGTACATTGACAAAAGCTTAGCCCACAAGTTGTCATCTAGGTCATGGTTACACAACAGTGTGTACAGTGGCTACGGATATTCTCCCAGCACTCTTAATAAAAACGTTAATTCCTTCCTACCTTCCTCGCCTATTTCAAGGAAAGAGGGATTACTTTCATAGGAGGGCAAAAAGTGCAACAAGATGCCAAGCTCTCCGTTTGAAGTGGTCTTTTGCCCTGGGGTGCTTCTGTGCTCACACAGAGAACCAAACACAGATGGGATCCTTATCTACCTTTGAATAACCCCCCCAAAAAATAGCTATGATAATCTATCAGCTCTTGAAAATTGATCTGTGAATGTGCTGGTTTTGGCTGGGGTGGAGCTAACTTTCTTCTCAGTGGCTGGTGTGGGGCTGTGTTCTGGATTTGTGCTGAACACAGGGTTGGTAACACAGAGATGTTTTTGTTACTGCTGAGCAGGGCTTGCATAGAGCCAAGGCCTTTTCTGCTTTTTATTCTGGCCTTGCTGGTGAGAGGGCTGCAGGTGCGTGGGAGGTAGGGAGGAGACACAGCCAGGAGAGGTGACCCCAAGTGACCAAAGGGACATTCCACAGGACATCAGTGGGGGGACATTTGGAGTGATGGTGTTTGTCTTCCCAAGTCACTGTTCTGTGTGATGGGGCCCTGCTGTCCTGGAGGTGGCTGAACCTCTGCCTGCCCAGTCCTTATTTTGCTTTCCTTGTGTGCACAGCTTTCCCTATTAAACTGTCTTTTTCTCAACCCATGAGTTTTCCAGCTTTTACTCTTCTGATTCTCTCCCAGTCCTGCTGCTGGGGGAGTGAATGAGCGGCTGTGTGGGGGCTTAGCTGTTGGCTGGGGTTAAACCATGACAGTGAGCCTAAAGTCAAAATCTATTAACCAAATTCTCAGGTAGACTAAAGCCATTTCAAATCACTATGGAAACAGAAAGGGCTGCATAATTACAGCAAATTATATTTATAGTCGCTTCAGGGAAATGTTCTTAGACCTCTCTTCTCCAGTTAATTGATGGACATTTAACTGAAAATATTGAACACTGTTGCAAAGACTACAATAAATCTTCCTCCTTTGTATATTCATAGTTGCCAACTAAGCTGTCATCTAGTTTTCTTATTTTTTTGACCCTTGAATATTTTCCTGTGCAGGTACATTTAAGCTTCCTGGGAATGTACTTGCTCTTTTTAGCAGATCCTTCAGAGCTGCCTGGTGTTTACAGGCAGCAAAACATTGTTGTGGTGCAAAAAAAAGGAGAAGGTGGCAGTCTTTTTCAGAGAGAAAGGCTATTGCTTGCTATTCAAGGACACTCGGGCTGTCCTCGGCCTAAAGGTGTAAACTAGGACCATGAGAGAGGTGGAGAAATTGAAGAGAGCTAAAGTTTTAATTGGTGAATTTATGCTGATATGTAAATGGACCAAACCTACAAAACTGTGAAGAACTCATGACTTGTTGTCCATCTTGGGGTCCTTTTTGGGACCTCTGGCTCCCCAGGGTGGTACCTTTGAAGGCCTTTCAAATAAACACCTACTTTATTGCCTTATTCTTCTGTAGTCTCTGTGTCTAGGTAGCTGGAGAAGGCATCGAAAGAACATAAGCTGTTCAAGGATACCTTGCATAGCAGAGGAACATGTTGTGGGTATATTTATCCAAATTTATAGTGCTTTCTGTCAAGGTATCTAAGCATTACATAATGGGTTTAAAACAAGAGCAGTGCCCTGGGACTGTCAGTTAAAGCTACTTAGGTTTTGAAGGCTCAGCCTTACCCCATTCCACTTTGGGGGAGAGGAAGCAGTGCAGTGCACAGGGATTTAGAAGTGGCATTAAAAAATCCAGGAGCCGCTTTCGAGGCACCCACAGCCAGATGCTGCCCGTGGTTTGCCAAAGCCAGGTTGGCTTGGGGCATGCAGCGGTCACCCCACAAACCCATAACTCAGTAGAGTAGGTCTGGCCCTCATGGAGCAGAGCAGGGATGAGATGGACATGAACTGGGATGTGTTCTCATGGGAGCACCAAAGGGAATTTCTTTATCCTCCTTTCATACTCCAAGCAGCTCTTCAGTTCTGCTTCTACTCCTGGATGAGGCATGGGGAGGGCATGGGGAGGGCATGGGGCACCCGTAGTGGGACTTGCTGTCCCCACAGCACTCGGCCAGCCAAAGACATCTCCTCATTTCCTTTGCACTGCTCTCAGGAATCTGCTCTCTGGTAAAGCAAGCCCCCAGGTCCAACCCCGAACAGAAACATTAGGCTTTTCTTTCCCCATTCAGTGAAAAATCCTTTCAACATTTGCATCTCCTGAAGGCTCATGCACCACTCACCTCTCACTCCTCAATAACTGGAGCAGAACAAGCTCTCTTTCCTCGCAAAGTATCATCTCCAGCTGCTGGCCAAGTTTTATTGTCCTTTTCTGGATTTCATCCAGGTTTTCAGCAGCCTTTAAAGAAGCACAGGTTTGGGCCTGGCACACAAACTTCTCATGGCCAGGCCCCTTGGCACAGCTGGTGCTCTACTGCTGCACACCCTGGCACAGCCAAAGCTGGAAACGTCCCTCTTCACCACTGCATCCCATCAATCCCCCTTTACCTCTCCTGGTCCTCTGTCCCTCACTAACACGGAGACCTGGAAAAAAGGGGATTTTTTTTCCCCTTCTAAAAATGCTTGTTGATCAAAACCACACCGACCAAGACCGGAACCAGAGAAAACAGAACATTTTTATGCAACTGATATTTTAAGCAAGAAGCAGCTGCCCCTCACCCTGACTCCTTCACCTTTCTCCTTTCAAGTAAATAAAGTTGTATGCAGCCCTTTGATGAATCTGAGTTTAATATGACTGCAGCAATAAATTATATTCTTCACCAAGAGTGATGGATTCCATAATCCACACCCCTTTACATTGTTTAGTTGATAAAACCACAGCATGACTTCAAGGCAGTTGAAAGAATTTGAGCAGGAGGGGGAATTGATTCTGCAGAAACGATGTTGAAATATTGTTTTTACTTTCCACTTCACAATTAAATTAAGCAATGCAGCATTAACATTTCCTGCATGGTGGATATTGTCTGTCCATCCCTAATTAAAATTCAGTTCCTTAAATGGGATGTACTTACTGTATAGGTTAACTAAGTGGCCCATCATTTTCATTACATACTTTATTATACATTTATTATACATAGATATATCTAATTGTATGTAGTTCCTGGTAGGTTCCTGTTCCTCTGAAGCTGTTATCAGCATTGATAACACCACTGAATGGCAGTGGGTTATATTCATCACATAGCCAGGTTGTAATTCTTTTAATTGTAATTTGTGGTCTTCGTGCTTTGTCCTAAACCCACTCTCACACCGAAGCCTTACAGGCTGCAGCATCACCCCCAGCTCAGCCAGCAGACACCCAGCTCGTTTGGATTTTGGGATTCAGGGGCCAAATGCCTTCCAGAAGCTTGAGCAGAAAAATAAGACAGAGTTGAAAAACCTGCCTGAATAATGAAAAGAAGTCATGAGCTTTGTTTGCCAGGTGTAGGTGCCTCTCCAAGCTGATACAGCTGAGTGCGAAGCCTCCAAGTGCTGGCTGTAGCTTCTGCCACAGGAATAAAACAATTTTATAGTATTAATAAAACCATTTGATGGGAGTAGAGGACTCTCAGATGATAATGAGCTTCCCTGGAAGAATCTTTCTCTTCACAGGTGGAGATGGAGCTCATTTTGCTTCCTTCCTCTTTGGCTTTCCTAGCGGCATGGGGCTTGTGACCCTGGGATTACAGAATCACAGAAGTTTTGAGTTAGAGGGGAATTTTTAAACACCATTGAGGCCAACCCCTACAATGAGCAGGAATGTCTTCAACTCAGTGTTGCAGTGAGGGTTCTGGCAGGAGTGTCCACAGGAGTTTGCTACAGGAAAGGCTCCAGCTTTGCCCTGCAATGTCACCATGCTTGAAATCACATTGAGAAAGATTTTTCTCTCACTTCACTTTTTTCAGGAATTAATTTGCCAAGAACCAAGGGAAATAGTTACATCTAACATGGTGAGCCTCAGGAAGTGGAGCAGCCTTGGGAAATGGGCTCATACTGGGTTTAAATTTCAGCTCTTCCTTGAGATCCTCTTTTAAAGTCAGCGCTGCTTTTCAGCCCTGTTCTCCTCTTCTGCCTCCCTGCTGACAGCAGGGCCCTTCTGCAGCACAGTGTCCTGTCCTGGCATGTGCTGCGTGGCCTGGGCCAGCCCAGGGCACCCTGAGGACAGAGTTTTCCCCACACTTGCCACCCCTCTCCCACTGCCCCCAGCGTGGTGCCCCAAGAGCCTTGTGCTGCTGGGATAGGCAGTTCCATGGGCCTTCTCTCTGAGAGAGAAGGAAAATGTTGTTTGGGATCACAGTCAAAAGTGCAGAACTAACACAGGGGGAGGAATCAGAGTTCTGCTCTGAACCTCCACATCTGTTCTGCTGTGAGCCCTAATCAGTTTTAATACAAAGCATCAGTCATAGCCAAGCCCTGCTACATAAAATATCTCTGCATACAGCAACAATTCTTCAATCTTAATGGAGTCTTGCACAGGAAAGCTGTTCCCCTTCTGCTCTGTCAAGAGCAGGGAGGTGGAGATGAACTTTAGATTGGCAAGCCCAAATAAATTGGACTTTTTCATCCTGCATTAGGCAGGTACATGGCTGTAGCTAAGGGGCTTTCAGCAATCCCTGCAGATTTAGAAAGCCTGGAGAAAAGTCCATGGATCTCAACACTGATATTATTTCTCCCCCTGAATATATCCCTGAATAAAATCCTTTCTTGAATATTATTACAACTGTGCCAAAGATGCAGAAATCCACTTTGTGCTTGGTGCTATCCAGATACAGCAGAAATGGACCTTGCATCAAAGAGACTGGGGTTGTTTTAGGTACTTTTGTAGCAGGATGCTGCCCAAGGAGATGTTCAGAAGGGCTGTAATTAATGTTAAAACAAAATGTTCAGGGTTTTCTAGAGAGCACTCATATTCTAGGGGCTGAAGGACTCAGGCACAAGTAGGAAGCCAAAGTCTTCCTACTTCTCCTCTGCTCCTGCTTGTGACAACTGCTGCTTCTCTATCTCTATGTCAGGGATCTTCCAGGAGCAGTCCTGGGGAGGGGCCCTCAAATTAGTGCAGTGGGAAGCTCTTTTCCACCAAGATGAGATAAGCTGATGGGTCTTTATCTCAATGAAATGGTGTTTTAAGCCTTCTTTATCATGGATAGTCATTGCACTGTGATGGGAAAGAACCTCTTTTGATCAGCCAGCTAAACTTCCTGGAAATGGCACAGGGACACAAGGACTTCTCCACAGAATTCTTTTTTTGAAAGGGCATTTCAGAATGACACTGCTTTTATGGGGAACAATTTTTTCTCATTTCCAGTTGTAACTTCACTTTTCATCAGCCCTGAAGTACTGAGGCAGCTGGACTAAATGATCATTGTAGATCCCTTCCAGCTGAAATCCTCTCCTCTCCTCCCCTCCCCTCCCCTCGATAAGACTTTTGAGACGGGAGATGCATGGCTGCTGCAAACACCCAGCCATGGCTCCTAGTTAGCACTTCACAGGTCTGCAAGGATGATAATTTTCCCTTTGTGAAGAAATCGGGTTAATATGACCTTCTATGAGGAAAAAGTGAGCGTTAAATAATTGTGATGAGAAATGTTTGCAGCGTGGTCAGGTCTGAATTGAGCAGTGTGGGAGTCATGGCAAGTGAGTCTCTTCCTGCAGTCTGAAACACAGAAGAGAAGGAAGAGGGAATAGGCAGCCCTGGATTCTCTCTGAGCTAAAGGAGTTATTGGTTCAGGTAGTATGATGGCCTAAATTAAAGAGATGATTCACCCCTCCTAGCTGTTTTAAAGTATCATTGGGGGCTTTGATGCTTTTTTAGAAACAAGATTACCAGCTGTGCATCACAGGGAGCTGGGTGAGCTGATGGAAGATGAGGAAGCGAGGAAGATGAATGTTGCTGAGAGATTCACACACCAGCTGGAATGAACTCGGTGCAGAAAGAAGAAATAAAATCGCCAGCCACGAACACTGCACAGCAAACAGCATCACATCCCTTCAGGCATTCTCACACCTTCAATGGGCACATTTTGTAAAGCTCACTCAGGTGGAAAGAATTAATGTTTTTTTGTTCTCCACCCAAAGTCACAGTGACAAACTGAATTATCACTCCTGGGGACAGCAGGTGAAAAATCATCTTGATTCTTTTTCCATCTTTGCTTTTGAAACCACCTGTTTCAAAGCAATTGAAATTCTGTTTCCACTGCCCTGTGAGGAGCTGTAATGCTCCAATTGCCCTGAAAGAATGTAGCCTCTCTTCTTGTCAAAAGGAGCTGAGTGCATCTTCCCAAACTTCGCCCTTAACCACACAGCCACGGGGTAAAACAGAACTAGAAAATCTCTAGGAAAAAAAAAAAAATTGCTGTTTGAATACTGGTGGATCACTAAGGTCGATTATAATGCTGTTATGCAATGGTTTGGAAGGTACCAGAACACAACCAGCTACGGCACTGGGCTGTTTGCACAGCAACACCAGGTAATTGTTCAAATCAGACACAGTGCCGGGCTGTTCTACAAGAAGCTGCCCCTTTATTTAGCAATTGCTTTCAATAGCAGTATTTTCTATTAAACAGCTGATTTCTCCTGGCCCTCTTTGTCAGGTTTGATGGGGTCAGGTAATATTTCTGTCAGTCTTCTCTCACCAGCTGTTTCACAAAGTCACATCTCTTCTCCAGTAGTGTTTTATTTGAAGGGTGATCAGGTAAAAAAAAAACAAAAACAAAACCAACAAACTAACCCCACACAACTCTACTCCACACACCACCACCCCCCCCAAAAAAAAAAAATCAGGGCAAAAAAGGACTATCCAATTCTTAGCTATAATCTAAGACTGACCTTATATAAGTGGACGGAGAGAGGAAAAAATACTCACCTGTTCTGTTCCAGCAGGACTTGCTATTAAGATAGTTTGGATATCAGCTTTCGTGGTCTCAAAAAAAAGGAACACCACCCTCTGTGTGCCATTCTGGGGTTGACTTTGCAGTTCTGGCAAGTTTTACTTGCAGGCAACTTCAGACTAAATTGCAGGTGTCTTTTCTACCCTAAGAGGAAAGTAAAGCTCAGGTGCTTGATTGGATGACACAAGGTTTGAGGCTGTGATTTTAGGCTGATTGCAAGAGATGCAGCTGAAGTTGGGAGCAGTGCAGCTGGAACATGCTTGCTCCGTCAGGTCGGAAAGCTCTGCCCAGATACTGAGACAGCTCCTTGCTTGTGCTTCATATTACCCCACAGGTGGGCAGCAGACAGCAGTTCCCACAGAAATCCTGGTCCCTTTTGCCTGGGAGAACAGCTCGAACTGGGCTACGTGTGGCCAGCTCAGACAGGCTGCCCTTCCCCACCAAAGAAAGGGAAAGGTCGCTGAAGTAGCCAGGAACTGGCAGTGCTGTTTTTATACCTGACCTCCCAACCAAGAAGGGCAAGTTGGGGACAACATACTTCCATTAATTCCGGCAGCACTGAATATATTGAAGGAATTGCACACTATTCATGGCTTCTGTCAGCTGGGAAAGGGGTTGAATTCATGCAACAAATTATTCAGAAGAAATCGTTTGCCAGACTCTCATTATGAGCTCTACAGAACAGAGGAGTTGATACATCAGATACAATTAACTTCATGTTATAAAACCCTTTCGGGATGTAAACACTAGACCCTGCCAGCCCTACTGTACTGTAAGGGCCTGGTTGCTCCTGATTTTAACAGGAACCTGTGTCTATTCATCCTGTGTGTGTCTGCAGGCAGCAAAGCCCTTTAAAAACCTGGGAGATGTTGTCCACTCTGTGTCTGAGGAACAGAGCAACACCCCAGACCAGTGCAAGCAGAATCCAAAGGTGCGATTTGAGTATGACTAAGCATTCCTCAAAGCAGTCAGATATCAAGCTCACAAGCATTTACGCTGAAAAGGATTTTCGACTGCGTTGCAGCCAGCAGGATTTTGCTGAAGGCAAAGACAGACCAACACCTGTCTGCTTTTTGAATCAGATCCCCAATTACAAGGTCTTTGCTCAGTGCAGTCAATAAATCTCTTCAGGACAAGACACCTGCATTCTGCTTAGCGCAACATGGGGCCTCTGGCCAGAGCAGCAGTCCACAATCTGTGGGGTGAAGCAAGTGCAATTGGTTCACAAAAATGGGAAAGCAGCAAAGCAGGTTCAGCTGACACCGAAATGTCCTACGGAGTCTGTGCTGTTTCACCAGATTACTCACAGCAGCTCAGGAAATCTTACTCTTGCCTTTTTTAATGCGCTACGTTGGACTGTTAATGCAAATTTATATTCTTGTCAACTTCCATCTTTTAGTCATTCTCCAGCTAAACTTCATTGGCCAATGTGAAATGTATTTTTAACTTATAGGGACCTCAGTTAAAAATAAAAATAGCAAAGGAAATTTTTTCATTTTCTTAACAGCCAGGGAAATAAACATCAATTAGTTGCAGTGCTCTGCACAGAAGCAATGGGAAAATAAAGAGAGATGAGTCCTGCAGCTGAGTGGAAAGCATTTCTTGAAGCAATTTGGAAAGTGAAGTTCATCATAAGTGCTCAGAGGCCAACACTGTGTGTTCCTAAGGAAAATATATGTTGGACTTTTTCAGTATCTATTGCTATAATTTATTCAGAAGGAAGTTTTTAGTGCTTTTAAGGTAAATGCTGATTTTAGAGTGATTCCTGTTAATTAACTGAACCCGAAATGATGTTTGCATTAGCAACTAGCCAAAGAGAGACTCAAATCACTGTCATCATTCCCTGAACTCTCACACAAAGGACACTTAATAATATATCACTTCCTGAGACAGAAAAGAAAAAAGCATTAAAGGAAAGAAAACCAAGAGGCATCCTGCTGAGATAAGCATCATTCCTCTCAGACTTGCTTGCTTCTTTCTAGAACAGCAACTCTGATGGTGACCATTAGAATAACCTGCAGGGGTGGTTTAGTTGCCCAGCCTGTTAACAGCAGGGATCAGTTTTGCTTCACATCTACACACATGACAAAGTGGGGAAAATGCTCTGTAAAACACTACTTACAACTACTGGTAATACACAGCCATCATTTTGTGCTGCCAGCGCAGGGCTGGTTCAGGAAATAGCTGAGATTTTGGCCATGATGCACCTGCTCCCAACAGCCTTAGGAAAAGGGAGGTTCCAAAAGGCATCACTGTGTTCTCTCAAATGTCAGAAGTGCCCAACATAAGCAACTCATATTGAAATAAGAAGAGGGGGGCCAAGCTAAAATAAGGAGGAGGTCGGGGTGCATCCCCAAGCTCTAATATGATTTAGAAATATTATCAGCTGTTGAGAAGCATCCAGTTCATGCAGCTTTTACGAATACAGATTAGGTTTTGCAACCAAGAGCCCTTGTGAACACAGCAGCAAAAGGACCATTTGACCAATTGTCAAACTTGAATTACTTGCACCAAGTAAAAGCGAGGCAGGGAACAGTCTCCCTGTATTGAGCAGGCTGAATAAGCAACCGGGGTTTTCATTTTTCTCGGGGACCAAAGTTCTCTTGCAAACAGCTCCTGTGGTTGTGCATGTGGGCTGGTGCATGTTTGAGCAGATATTGAAAAGGATGCAGAAGTGGAAGCGCTGAAATCCGCATCAGGAGGCAGAAGTAGTTCTGGAGCAGAGTCAAAGTGAATGATAAGGAAAAACAGGCAGGCTCTGTGATTGCTGGAGAAGCTGAGAGTAGAGAATGTCAAAAATCAGGCTTTCCTCCTAAATCTCACTGAGATACCCTTTTCCCCGTAGAAAGTCACTGTGATACTTTTAAACAGAAGCAAGAGGGCAGGGCCACGGAAATTTGCAAGGAGCTGCCTGGTGGTGGTGGCTGTTTCCTGGGCCTCCTCCTCTCGTGACGACTCTGCTAAATTTAAATTGAGTACAAACCTGCATCAGGGTCAGGCAAATGAGCAAGGGAACACGTCCTACCATCCTCTCAGAGGCGCCTGGTGTCAGGCACACATGAAAATCAGGAGGTCATGTGCTTTAACATCTGCAGAAGACTTAACTGGCACTGCTAATTGAATCTGAAGGGTTTTTTAAATTCAACTAAGCAGATTAGCACAGGGATTTGCTGGAGAAAGTTGCTGCTCGACCTTAAGGAGTGAGAGGTGCAGTAAGAACTGGGGTGCGGGTGAGACAGTGACCGGTGAGTTGGTGGGTGTCCCAGGAACCTCACAGGTTCCCTTGCAGGATTTGAGGTCCATAATTTGGCTCCTCAGCGTTTGTAATTCTCCACGTGGGGTCTATAGCCACATCTGCTTCAACCTGCACATCAGGTTTGTGCCCTGCTACAATTAAAGTGGAAGTCTTAAATCGTAATTCAAACAGTCTTTCCAGCCATTTCCAACCTCTCCTAGGGGAAATAGCCACAGGAGATGGGATCTGTAGGGACTTTTGCCCAGGATAAATTGTGGCTCAATAAAATGCCTAACAGGAAAAAGCATTAAAGGAAAATGTTTGCCATGGTAAAAATCAAATACCCATGATTTAGCAAGTAACAGATTTAATGTTGCCTGTGTGAACTTTATTGTACTCTCCCCCACCCCACAAGAGTAGCTGATTGCAATGTCATAAACTGCTTTTTTCTACAGTGCTCATGTCTCTCTTATGGGGGAAATTAGATTTTTCTAACTGCATAATATTTAACTATAATATGTTGTTAATGTGAATTCCTTTTAAGCTGCCTGGATGGCAAATCCTGAGAATTTGAAAGTGGCTGTGGAAGATCCTTTGGGACACTTGAACTGCAAAGGCTTGTGTGCTGCTTAATTTTCTTTGCATGTAGCAGAACACAGTAAGAAGTATTTGCAGTATAGAGTGCAGAATGTTACAGAGAGAGAGAGAAAGAGAGAGCGAGAGAGAGGGGATTAATTCTAGACTGGATCTGTTGAAATCAGTTCCTTCAAGGGAAGAGAATCTGCACGGGACGGCCAAAACATGGCACTGCATCGTGATATTCCACGCACATTTCATGCAGGACCCACCGCAGGGTGCCCACGAGAGAGGAGGGTCTGGCAGCTGCCAGTGCGGGCAGCTGCTTCCATCTCCTGCTCCAAGCTCTGGAAGCATCTGTGCTCCCAAGCCACCAGCACTGGGGCCTCGGAGAGGTGAGGATGTCAAGATCAATGTACTGAAGCACTGAGGAAAGAGGAAATAGAACCTGTTTGAAGGTTACTAAATCTGAAGTTAAGGAATGGCAGCAGGGACAGCCACAGTCACGAATCTCTCTTTGGACTGGGCCAAAGCACTTAGATCCAAAGTAGTCCCTCCACGTGGGGTGCACTATAAATATCCACTAATTGCCTCTAACATGAAAGAATGGGAACTTGTGGTGATCCATTTGCAAAGGCAGAGAATCCTGTTTGGCTCTGCGGAGAAAGCAGCTGAAAACGCAAAGGAAGGGAAGCTGGTGCTGTTGTCAGTCCCTGCTGTGCGCCTTCCACTCAGCACTGTGAAATTCCAGGATGGATTGCCTCATCACACCACTGCAAGAGTAGGCCAGCTCCAAGGAGGGCAAATCCTTCAGGTCCCACTTCAAACTGGAGCTGTTTGATGTTAAACTGAAAGGAAAAAATTTTGTGTTAAAAGGAAGATCAAATGACCCCACCACCCTTCTGCCAGAGGAGGCAGCACTATGGAATATTTTTAGGTTTTTGAAATTTAAGGGTTTGCACTTCATGATTTTCTGTGGAGAAGAGAGTGAAATGGGGAAAAAAAATCTTCCTTAGGCCTTCATTCCCCCGTGTCATAGCAAGCCTCTTCCCATCCTTTACATCACAGAATACAGAACAACGTAGGCTGGCTTGGAGAAGCTGAAGTCTGACTCCCTTCTCTGAGCAGGTCAAATTACGTGGGTTTGCTCAGGGTCATGCTCAGCTGAGGTTTGAGTATCTGCAGGGATGGCAATCCCACAGTCACTCTGGTCCCTGTTCCAGCACGTACTGTGAAAAATCCATTGCCCTATTAAATGGAGAGTCACAGAAATAAAGATTTTCAGCCATGGCATTTTCCCATAAAAATATTGAATCCATATTTTCTCCCATGATGTCAGAATATTAAAAACAAAATCGGGAAACAATAGCAGATGCAATAAAATATTCCAAAATGAAGTGTAAAGCATTTTCACTGTGTGTTTTTTGTCAGAACCACACCGTTCTCACAAGGTTTTTCCAGCTTTGACAGAAAGGCATGTTCTTGGGGGTTGTTGCCTGGTCTAAATCTTTCCAGTCAACTCTAACTAGAACTTTGGATAATGTTGCTGTGTGATGGGGTCCTGGCATACAGCCCAGAGCCGTCCTCCTCGCTTGGGCTCTGGAATAAGAGCTGGTGATTGCATGTTTGATTCTTTAACCCCTGTACTGGCTTCTCTGCCATTGAAAAGTCTCTAACCCAAACACGCTGCTCTGGGAATTCCAGGACTGGGAGATTGCTCCATGCACTGTGGTTTTCTTTCTTTTGGCAGGCACACTTCCATGTGCAGTGCTGCTCTTTACAGCTCGATATGTTCGTCTGGCATTGCTCTCTTCTTTCATTGTTACACACTTTGATTTTAGTGACTGGATGAAGTTTTCTGGTTTGCTTTCATTGTTCCTAGGTCTTTCAAAAGGTCTTGGTATTGATTAAAAGCTGGGTAAACTACTTCAAAGGCTTCTTAAAGACCTAAGCACAGATCTTAAGCACTCATCTCCCGTCAGGACTGGTGGAGTTCTGTGGTGAAACCGCTGTGGCGCATCTGAGTCCAGCTGTGCAGAGAACTCCTCAGAGGCTGAGGGGAAGGAAGATGCCACACCCAGGAATTTTGCAGGTTGTTCCCCTGTGGAAGTGGTTTTTTGATCACATGAAGAGCAAACCACTTGATGTCAAGGACTCCAACCTGCGTTGGGTCACTGATGTGAACCTGCCCAAAGATTTTCTTATGCAGAGCAGAAGAAAGTATAAACACCATACAAATTGTATATCTCACCATTTATCTCCCCCTAATTTGGCAACCTTCAATACAGCAAGGTGTCAGCTGGAGGAACCCACAGGAAGGGCAGCCTGAGAACTGTTTTTAGAGGCAGGGCAATCTACCAGCCCTCTGCATTCAAAACTTCTGAGCCTTGCCCCTGAAAGCTGGGTTATTTAAATCCTTACACGGAGAGAGTCCTTCTGTTCTGCCTCCTGGCACTCATTTCACAGTTTCAAGCCTTTTCACTTCATTTCATTAAAGAATAAGGAAAAGGAGGAAAAGGAGAAAGTGAAGGAGAAGGAGAAGTGAGAAGGAGAATAGCACAAGCTGAGATTCTGGTCCCGCACAGAATCAATTTATTCCTCCATGTGAATGTGTGTACATGCCTGTATGTATACATGCACATATATAAACACATACAGACATACTGTACACTTGCACATAAATATAGGTACATAAATACATATTTATATAGACAAATAAATATAGGTGGGTATAAATAAAAATACATACATACATACATATATATATATATGACTTATTTCTGAGAACTGTCCATTTTTAAAGCTAGTCTGTTTCCACAGAGCAGCTCCTGTACAATTCCAGCACCTGACTTTCTAAGCACAGATGTCTGCTTTACAGATGAAGGAGCTGGCTCAACCACAAGTTTTGTCCTGGAGCTGAGAATAAACCTACTTTTCCCAGGTTGCCTTCCAGGGCATTTTTCTGCTACTCAGCTCTGCCTCCTGGTGTGCTCTTGCTCTGACTTGAATGAACAAAATTACACCGGCATACCTCCAGGTGGGAAATAGCCATGCTGAGGGCCATCAGAACCAGGGCACTTGGGCAGATAGAGATACAAGAGCAAACAGATCAAGTTTTCCCATCTTTTCTCCTTCATGGCATTGGCATTTGGTCAGGACACAGCATCCTAGGCCACTCCTGTGTACAAGCGGAGTAGTGAAATGATGGACATCTTTTACCCACACAGATTTTTCAGCCAACAATAAAACAAATGCATCACTCAATGGCTTTACCATTTATTACTGGCCTTTGCAGTTGTTAGTGTCTTTTCTAATGTATGAAAAATAAGTTATCTGTTCAGGTGAGTTTGTCTTTAGCTGCTTTCCACATTTGTTAGACACAAGTCCCTGGAGAGAAAGAGCTCACAACTGCCAGATTCAGCTGTTCATGCCATTGGTAACCAAGGAACCTGCAGGTCACCTCCAGTAAACATTTATGTGGCTACACAAATGAGAAGAGCACAAAGTAGCAGAAGTCCAGGATATCTCCAGGAATAAAGGTCATGCAATATCTATCCTGCACTGTCAATATAATTTATACCTGAGGCCAAGCTGGTAAAGAAACCTGGTCTGACTGTGAGTGTGGTGGGTGTAGCGGAGAAGGGGCTTCAGTCCCAGCTCAGGTGGTGTGAGAGTGACCCCAGAGTGGCTCCTGGATGGTCAGACAGGGAAGTTTCCTTAACATGAGAATGGCTCCATGGAGCCTCCAGCCCCTGACCCACAGCCAGGCCAGTGCCAGCACTAGATCACAGCTTTACCTGTGTCTTGGCAGCCTCCATGGCAGGCAGTCCCCATCTCTGTGGAGATCTGGGCTTGGCTACGCCACCCTCCCAGGAAGACGCCAAACTAATCATCCCAAATGTAAGAGCTGGCACCTTGGTCAGCTCCTGTTGTCAGGAGAGGGGTGTTCCATTTCTGCCCGGGGGCTGAATGGGCAGAGACACCGGAGGGCACACGGGACTGTGGCAGAACTCAGGGTGAGGCTGTGTAAAAGGGGAGGACAAAGCTGGTTTTAAACCAAACACATTTCTGTTGCTCTCCCATTCTTCAACACTCGCAAGCATCTAGACATGAGTGTCCAGGATTCCCTGTGGTGACACAGAAGATTTGAAACAACAGATTCCAAGTCTCCTGATACCACCCATGATACTGTGTGACTGTTGCTTTTACAACTCAACCCAGACCTCAGTTGGCTTCAGCAACCGAGGGAAAAGTCACTCTAATGGTGTTCCAGCACCAGCGTGCACCCAGAAGTCCTCACAGTTCCACCTGCTGCCGGTTCCCAGGAATGAGCTGTGTTCCATTCCGGATGGAACAGCTGCTCTCTTGATTTGCTGCATATCTGCCATTCCTTGACTTGTGCTCTGCTGCTTCTTCTGGCACTTCCACATATGTGCTCTCTTACAAGAAACTGTCAAGTTCCCTTTGCAAACCTCTTCAGGCCTGGAACGTTTTACTTACTTGGACAAGACAGCTTTTCTCTCATTAAAAAATAAAAAAAACAAACCCAGGGGAGTCAGAGACAGTTAAATTAGTGCATCCAACCAGAATCCAACTGACCTGCAGAAATCTGTGTGAATGATGATCCTACACTCTCACTAGCCAGCTCCTCTCTGCTGTGACGCTTGTTGGTGTCTGTTGCATACCTGGAGGGAAATTTCTATGAGTCACAGGCAGAGCAAAGGAAACAAGACCTCTGGACTGGGCAGGAGGGATGACAACAACTTGTTGTTCCTTTGTGGAGCTGCTGTGCTCTTTGTCACTTCAGGAGTGCCACGGAAATTCAAGTCCTGGGCTTGAACAGGTTGGTGGTCAGGGGAACAATCCAGACTTCTCTTGGTTTTTCTCTGTGTTGTTGCCTGATGGGAGAAAGCAGAAGAACTCCCAGATGAGCTGAGGAACTCCCAGCATCACTTCAGAGGTGTCTGTGGTGAATTTTGGAGCCCTGCAGTGTGCAGGTAGCTGCCGGCTCACGCTGCACTAGGGGGTGCACAGGCACTCTGCCTGTCCCTGGCTCTTCTCTCCATAGGACTGATTAGGGACACATTCTCATTCTTAATCTCCTTTCAGGTCATAAGGTTAGTTCTGCCCTGACAAAGATTTGGCTGGCCTCAGTTTTTTCTGGTTTGTTTTTTTCTCCAATCCATCTCTCCTTTTTTTACAAAAAGACAAGCAAAATCAGGTTATTACAGTGGGAAATTGTGCCCAGAAGGAAAAATGCTTCAATAAGAGAAAAAAGGGAGAGAAAAATACTGTTCTCTTTAGCCTGGCAGTAGCCAGGAAGAGCTGCAAGTCTCCTGGGAGGTCTTGTTACTGAAGATCAAAGAGGCTCAGAGAAGAATTGCCTGGTTTGGAAAAAATGTCCAGAAAACTCTTAGCTCCATCCACAAGCCACTTCCCATCCAGCAGCTCAGCCAGTTAAATATCTTGTGAGCCTCCTTCAAAGCAGTGATCTAAAAAGTGCGGAGTGTAAAGCAGGATTTTATGGCCCCATGCATATTCACAAATATGTTTATGCCCTGAGTGGGTTGTAATTCCGAGGGCTCTTGAAAGGCAGGGACAGAAGCATCCAGGGAAACAACGGAGTAGGCTGGGAGCATCCACAGCGTTTACCCACACGAGAGCTGTAGAAACCTGAGTAGAGAGTCATTAAGCAGAACGACCCCATAACAAGGATGTTCATCAAGAGAAGGAGTCAATGGGCCTGGCCACTATTGCGGAGCGAGTTAAGGCAAGATTTCCCCTGCACACAGGTGCTTATTTCTTTTTCAGCATAATTCTGCAATAAAAGCTCTCTTTCCCCTAGGCATTAGTGGCAGATGACAAGCCATAAGCGTAATTGCACAGCTAAGATATTGCTCTTGCTGCAGCTAATGGTTTCTTTCCTCAATAAATGATACAGGCAAGAATGTTTGCACTTGGTCCTTGAAGTACTCTGAAAGTCGGAAAAGACTGAAGCGTTTCCTGAGCTCAAAATAGAATAATGTATTCACAAATTATATTCAGAACATTGGTACTTTATTCTGAATGAGGCAACAAATAGAAGGCAGACCAAGTACCCACCAGCCTGATCAAGTGCTTAGCAGAAAGTGCTTCCGACTGTATTTGTAATGCATGGCAGTCACTGCATCACTACAGTCAAAATATTTGACTTTGTTTATAGATGCCAAAAACATCGCTGAAATTTATCTTTCCCAAGTGACTGTGCTTCTTCCAAGCAAAGACAAACAAATGCTCCTCGCAGTGTTCTCAGATCTCTGAGTGCTTCAGGTTGTCTCAACTCTTCACGATACCGTAAGTCACTTTGAGGCAGCAGAAGACTCCTGGGGCAATTTCTTAGAAAAATACTGTCAGCATGCTGCCCTTCTCCACCTGACAGCCAGACCCATAAATGAGATGCAGCTCACTGCAGGTTGTGCTTGGGCAGGAGTTACAACTCTTGGCTCGGGGAGCTGCTGAAGTGACTTGAGGCACAGACAGGAGACAACTGTGCTGTCTCAGGGAAGGCATGCCTTGCACTGGGATGTACCACAGGCTGCTCTCTTCCGTGCTCACGAGTAATCAACTGGTTTTTTGCTAATTGCAGTAGGTCAGCTGTGGGCTGGGAAGCTGTGTCTGAGCTGGGGCATTCCTCATGGAAGGGATGTAGGCCTGCTGGAGAGAGTCCCAGGGAAAGTGTGAGGTGGTTCCAGGTCTGAGACCTGGGAAGTGTGAGCTGTGACAGGAAGTGAAAAGAAGAGATTGCCTTTATTTAACCTGTCCTGGAAATTGCCTTCTGTGTCACCAGAAGAACTGGGCTTGCAGCCTGCCCAGGCGGCTGCACACTGGTGATAAGCATAAATATTTAACATTTCATATTAATGAAATAGGCTCCCGTGTGCCCTAAAGATAATAGCTGGCGAGCTGTCACTCGGAACATTTTAGGTGAGAACAGCTGCATTTTCCCCTGCAGCAATTTTCCTCAGTGAGAATAGTGATATTATTAAAGTTTGCCCAGAAAGCCTTTCAGCAGCTCATTAAACACAGCTGTGTATTCTGTGTAGCATTAAAGCAATTCACTTAGTAATTAACTAAATGTATGATAAGACATTTTAACTAATATTGCTTTCCTCATGCGAGTGGTTTTCATTCATCTCAATCCAGTGCTCTCCCAGCTGATAGCATGGCAGGAGGGGATCAACTTCCAGACAGGGTGGGGGCATGTTGCCTGTGAAGACACTGCATGGCCCTGGCAGACTTTTCCATCTGAGCATGTCAGGTCCTCCTCCAAAGCAACCAGGTTGCCAGCCTTCTCCCTCCTGTCTCCATCCTACTCCTCCCAAACAGCAGTCTTGGGATTTCTCCACATTTTGCTCTCCTTTTTGGACTTCTGTATTTCTCCTATGTGTCCATAGGTACCAAGCAGTTTCTCACTTTGCACCGATGCTGCTTCTCCCTTCATCAAGGGCAGTTTGCAGCCCTGGGGACTGACCAGTGTTCCACAGTGGTTCTTCCAGGTATCTTTATTCCCTGGGGCTGTTGGATGGCAGGGCCAGAGCTTCTCTCAGCTGCACAAAGGCCTCAGGTTCAGGGCAGTTTTGTTTTGCCAAGGCTTCTACATACTGGTGACCCTGAGCTTCAGCAGCAGTGTGCAGCAGGTCTGCTGCAAGGAGGTAGCTCTGGGATGGTCTCTGGCCAGTCCAAAGCTGGCAGACAGTCCACGAGGATGTGGAGCAATGGACTGTGGGATGAGCAATTCAGGAAACGGGAAGGAAGATGGATAAGGATGGCCCAGGTCATTTCTGCAGCTAGATTTTTGTTATGCAGCCAGACCTCAGGTGATCCGTCTGCTCAGCACGTGGGAAAATACATGGTAAATTCAGGAACATGATGTATATACAGAGTTTGCATCCTTGCCCTAGATGTAAAGGGAAAAAAAAGTATTCATCATTATCTGCAGAGCATCAAAATTTGTTCACTTCCGTTGTTCATAAATGGTGGTATGATTTTGTTTTTCCCAACAATTAATATAACATATGGCATCCACGGAAAAAATGAAGTACGTTATTACACCACAATGCCCAACATTCCCAAAGCTATATGGGACACTACCTAAACTTAAAATGGACACACACCCCAACCTCAAGACAGAACTGGTTATAATAATATGAATATAGTTTTTAGCAGCTTCCCTGTATGTTGATTGGTAACCAGAGAATGGAAGTTAATTAGCATAAATCTTATTTTGGAATACTTTGGCCTCTTCCCAGAGCCATTCAAAAAGTTTTGTTTTGTCCACTTTCACCAGTGCATGATGTTTGTAAGGGAGATGGAAAACTCCTGGATCAATCCACTTTTCCACACAAATAGCTTGCCACAGACTGGAACCTCTTTGCCTTGTTAGTACAATGCAGCCTGCAATGCTCAGTGTTAGACAGAAAACAGAGCAGGATGAGGAACTTGCCTCATCTTCCAAGCATTTATTGTAAATTTGCTGCCAGGCTTCTCTCCCTGGGTTGGGGAATGGTGTTTCGTGTGTTGGTGCTGAGCTGTAATGGGATCCCACAAGAGGTCCCCAGTGTCACTACCGAATGTGCTGCTGAGCAAGAATCTGGGAAAATGCTGGTCATTATCTGTTCAGGCACTTGCAGCACCAGGCCGGCAGAGAAGTACCAGAGACATCACACTCTGAGTCAAAGTCTGACACACACAAATGAACAGGGCACTCACAGGATTCTGACCAGCAGCCTCCTTCTGCTACACAGCTTATTTAATTTTGATGATGTCAACTGGGAGCACTTAAATTGGACATATTAATAAACGTATTTTTTCTTTTCCTTGCACAGTCCCCAAGGTATTATTTTTCCCTCTTGCTTAATGGTGCTGTGTAACTATGGAAACATCCAAACTATCCTCACTCAAGTTTGCAGGGCGCAGGGGGAAGCAGGGGCAGAGAAAATGGAGAAGAAATGTTATTTCTTTGGCAGATTTCTCACAACTCCTAGATTCCACAAAACCAAGACACTGGTTCTTTTAGGGGAAGGTATTTCTCTTGTTCTGTGAAATCTAATGATAATTTGAACACAGACAAATTTTCCATCTTGGCCTTTATGTCCTGGATTTTTCCACTCATCTGGCTGAGCTGGGGGTTCAAGTGCCTGGATGCTGCCCAACTCATCATCCACACAAGAAGTAAACAGAGGGATAAGAATCAGGAAAGCCATGGAGAACTGTAGAGGCTCCTACAGCCTCACTGGTAGACTCAACGCAGAGAAACAGGAATCAGTTCCCTGCTCATCCTCTTAGCCAGTACATCCCTTTGTGCATTCCTGTTTTCATCCCAAGGTTAGAGCTTTTGGTCTTGCCCTGCCCTGGGAGAGTGCCAGTAGTGGGGACTGTGCAGTCCCTGCCTGCTCCTGGGGCAAAGGGGGTGGTGGGACAAGGCGAGGGCACTGACAGGGTGAGCAGAACTTCTGTCCCATGGCAGGGGGAGTTTGCCCCTGAAGGACTAATCAGCGGAGCATGGAGAAACGCCTCCCTTGGTTCAGGAGTCAAACACTGCAGGTGTTGGTGAGACCAGAAGTAAAACATCCTGAGAGTACCCCAGGGTCTGGGACACGTTGACACTTCGCACCCTGTTGAGTGTCATCAGATACAGCAAAAATAACAGAGACACACAGAGGAGATGGGGGAACGTGGATGAGATTAACAATTGAGGTTTTATCTTGCTGAGGGGTGAGAGGCTTGCTCGGCAAGTGCAGGCTCTCTGGGAGCACGGGGAAGGCCTGCACAGCTCTTGTGCCAGACGTCAGTCAGCTCAGCTGCACACCCTGAGTGGGCGAAGTGACACAAAAAAACCCCAGGGCAGGCTCAGTGAGGGTGTTACTCCCTGCTTACCCTGAAGCATTTACATCCCTCGGCAGCTGATCCCAGTCTCACGTAGCTGCTGAGACATCCACAGCTTAAAAAAAAAACCTGAAGCAAAATGGGGAACCTCTGGAGGCTGACAGGAATCTTACACCGAGTATTTGCTGGTTTGGGGCAGGAACCTGTGCCCATTTGGTAAGGCAGTGATCACACCAAGAGCTTCCCAAGCTGTATGAGGACAGGTCTAGGGTGCCCCATCTCTGCCTTACAGATCCTCTAGTAAGGGCTGCTTAAACTCAAGCAAAGGGGCTGATGCTGCAATTTGTTTGTTTAGAATTGTTTAAAATTTGTTTTAAATTGTTTAGAAGTCTATGATTTTATGTTGATTTCAAAACATCATAATGAGATGCAATATCTGAAATCCTCATAAAATCACAGAGATGCCCTTACCTTTTGCTGGCTTTGGGTGCAGTTTCTTCCCGTGGCAATGGTCTCCATTTCATCAGCTAGTTCAAAGGATTTCAGGAGTGGAACAGGATGGTCTGTTTTCCTTACGATGCTTGCACTGCCCATCCCTGCCAGTTCATGGGCTTCCTCATGTTTTTCTGGGCTTTCATCAGCATTACAAATGCTCTGCAGTTCTGCGTGAGAGGCCTACAGTTCAGGAACTTCTTGTGAACCTGTTACAGGTCAGCACTTGCCTTTCTCACAGTGCCTGGAGCAGGTTTTTGCTAGCAGCTTGGATAACTCACTTTTCTACTCCTTGTTGTTCCTGGCTGGTCTAATGACTAAACCAGTCTTTAAAATGCATCCTTTTCAGGATTTAAACAGAGCAGTGGTTTACCTTCTCAGCAGTGTTCTTCTTTTTTTGTATTCCACTCTAGTGATAGAGCAGAAAGCCCACTGGGTTTGAAGCTAGCAATAAATCTAAGTCACCCTTGGAGTCCTTAAGGTTTTAGGTCCCCAGCATTAACATATTTTTGTGTGTTGTTTTCCGTGGAGCAATGGATGTCTATGACTGCCTCATTCAGAGGAAGAAAAATAAGATTCTTGAAACAATTTTCAATATATTTTTTTATTGATGGTCAGTAGGGTTGGGGCACCTGGTTCCTTATGAGAGCTTTGAAACCTCCTTAACCAATCCTGATCTTCCCCTCCTGGTAATATTTGTCAGGGAACAGCTCAGTCTAAGGGTTTATCCTCTCACACCCGGATAGGGAACAGATATTTCTCCATGTGCCTTTCATTCACATGCTGAAGACAACATGTCAGACAAAGGAAAAAGGAAAAGAAAAAAACAGCTTTTGCTCTGGGCTTACAAAAAGCAGAAGACCCTCAGCTCATTTCCCTTGACAAAGAACTGTTAATTTCTGAAGTGTTCAGCTTCAAACCCTTGCAAGGATATATATGATAACTATATTTTCTCAATGACCATCCAAAAAGAGAGAAGAAAACTCCCCTTTTGCTTCTGTAGCGTGACCATACAATGACAAGAACTTTTTTTCCATGGTGGTGGTTTCTTCTAGGGATCTTTTCAAATTGCCTGAAGATAAAGACTGAACAGATTTCTCTGCATGGATTTGTTATTGCTTGGAAATAGGATCTTTGAGGACACAATGTGCCTTCACCAAGACCTCCGTTCTTTGCTAAATGACATTGTCACACCGTGGGTCACCCGGGCTAAAGACCAAACTTTCTTGCCAGGGTTTGTGCTGCCTTTCACACCCTGAAGTTCCCAACATAGCTTCAGTTAATTGTCTTGAACTACTCGACGGCACTTACGGGATTCTTTCCTTGTGAAATAGAGGGGTTTGCACACCCTGAGTGGTTTCAAAGGCCTGCACAGACCACAGACTGGATATATTGCACCTGATTCAGTTATTAGTAACTGAGTTCTTCTCCCTGAGGCTGAAGTATCCTTTGTTGGCAAACCAGACAGGTTTTTCCCCAGGCAGGAGGAGGAAGGGGATGCAGTGTGGTCAGTGTAACCTGTGGGGTTAATGGGGCTATGCCATTTCCCACCAGTGAAAGATTTGGCCCACTGTGCTAGTAACATTCCACGGTGTGTGTTCTGGAGCAGAACACCCAAAACACGCTGCTAAAAATAATCTCTTTCAATTGCTTACAAGTGCTCAAGCAATTTTCTATGCAGTATTTTTAAAATTATTCACTGCACATAATTTAAATTTCATTGTTTTACTTGGGGTGGCTGGGAGAAGCTACTCTAAGTAGTTATTTTATTACTGGCTATAAACACTGGCAAAATCCAGTAACTGAAATTGAAGTTCCAATGAAATTTCTCATCATGGAAATTAAACCTCCTTCTTAGGAGACCGTCTTTCTCTGGGCTTCCAAAAATTCTTGGTTTATTTTTTTCCCAAAGCCCAGTACAAATAAATGGTTTCTGCCTCGTTCTTTGCCTCTTTTATGGGCAAGAGAACATTGGCCTCAGCAATGATGTGTTCTCGTGGGCATCCTTCCAGATGAGCCCTTGGGAGTTGCTACTGCTGTTCATGCGGCTGCCTGGACATCATTGTCCACTACAGGACCAGACATCAGCCTGGCCTTTGGGCCCTCAGCAGTGGACTGTTTTTAGGTCAGGATCTGTCACAGGAATGCTGAGGAGCAGGACAGGAGTTGACTTCAGGAAAATCTAGTGTCTCACATTGCTTTGCTTTCCTTTCCTTCAGCATGTTATCTCAGGCTTCTGCTGAGATCTTCATTTGTTGATGAAATATTTCAGCAGCTTCTTTAGAAGGATGCCAAACAAGCAGAAAATCAAAGCATGCATTATGTATGTGAAGATACTAGTTCTCAATTTTTGTACAATTGCTTAGATCAAATCTTGACAGGATGTGGCTCTGAAGTTGTTCCACTGATTTCCAGTCAGTCTGTAATTGCCTGGAGATCTCAGCCTGTGAAAACGCAGCACAGCATCAGCCAGGGTCCCTCCAGGGGTAGTCTCGTGGTGTGGGTAAACCAGTATTGGTGATAAAAAGTGGACAGTAGGGATATCCCTACAGATAAGTAGGGAGCAATAAAAAGAATGAGGAATGTATCAGTGGACTGTGTTAGAAATTATGCAGCTTTCTGTCCCTGCTGTGAATCTTCCCCAGCCCATGTCAGGTGCATCATGGAAGCCTGTTCTCACCAGCCTCCCCTCCCAGAGCCAGCTGCCTGGCTTTCTGACAGCCCTCCTAGAACCATTTGCGTTGGTAAGCACCTTTTAAAGGTCATCTAGTCCAATCACTTAGCAGGAACACCTTCAACTAGACCAGTTTGCTGAGAGCCCCATCCAACCTGACCTTGAATGTTTCCAGGGATGGGGTATCTACCACCTCTCTGGGCAACCTGTTCCAGTGTTTGACCACCATCGTTGTAAAAAACTTCTTCCTTATATCGAATCCAAACTGATCCTTCTTCAGCTTAGACCCAACATCCATGGTTGTATTTGATTGTGGAGAGGTAACTGTGCCTTGTGCACCCCTGGGCTATGACTAGGAAGCCTGGGGACATGAGTTCAATTTATTGCCAATAATAACAGAGTAGGACAACGAGGAACAAAGACAAAGCTTAAAACACCTTCCCCCACAGCCCTCCCTTCTTCCATGGGCTGAATTTCATTCCCAATTTTTTACCTTCTTTTCTGCGAATAATGCAGAGGGATGGAAATGGGGATTGCGATCAGTTCATAACACACAGCTGTACTTAGAACCTTTGGTACCTTAACACAACTCTTTATGATACCGGGCAGAAGCAGAGCGACTCAGGAGCTGCAAGTTGCCCTGAACCTGCAGCAGGGGATGCTCAGTTTCATTTAGAAGTTACCACTGTACTGGTGCCCACCGCTGTACTGTGGGCACGGGTCATCATCTAACTTTGAATTCCGTATGGAGCAGGCTGGGGTTCCAATGGCACTGCAAACAGCAGATTTTATATGAGTGTTTCATGGGAAGAATAATCACAGCTTCCTCAGTAAACCACAAGTCTTAGGAAGTTTGATGAAGCACCCAATACAACACACTGAGTGATTATGATTACAAAGATCGCTGAATTATAGAATCAGAGAGTAGTTTGAGTTGGAAGGGACATTTAAAGGCCATCTAGCCTGCAATTATCAGGGACATCTTTAACTAGATCAGGTTGCTGAGAGCCGCATCCAACCTGACCTTGAATGTTTGAGGGATGGGGCACCTCTCTGGGCAAACTGTTCCAGCATTTTATCATTCTCATTATGAAAAATTATATGTTATATCTGGCCTAAATCTACCATCTTTTAGATATAAACCATTATCCCCCCTTCTATTCCAAGAGGCTCTACTAAAATGTTTGCCCCTGTCTTTCTTCTAAGACTCCTTTAAGTATTGAAAGGCCACAATAAAGTCTCCCTGGAGCCCCTTCCCTGCTCCAGGCTGAACAACCCCAGCTCTCTCAGCCTTTCCTCATAGGCAGAGTAGCTTTTCACATCCTCTTTGGCAGTGTGCTCATGCTTACCTACCAGACCCAAGAGGGAAGGGGCTGAGAATCCCCCTCAGTATGCTGGGATGTCTGAGGCAGAGAGTTCAGACCTGTCTGACAGCCATTCTGCCTTTGTTTGTTCTGTAGGAAAGACCCTGACATAAACCAGATCAGGTGCCCTGGCCCAGGTCACCTCCACCAGCTCACAGGATTGGCAGACAGGGAATTTCTCCTTTTTTAAAGTTTTTTTGAGTGCTGCATTAATTTTAAACTTCTTTAATCTCTGACTTGTCAGGGAGGGAAAAAAGAAAATCTCATCACCTCTTTTCTGGAGATGTAGTTTAAAGAGGAGATGACAGTATGCTTTAATTTTTTTTAAAGTTCTCTCAAGCAAAATGAATATTCGTTTTGTGCCTAAAAGCATCTATTTTCTGAGCCATAACTTCTAATCTCTGTTATTCACAATGTACCCTTTGGCTTCTTGACATTTTCTAGAGATGTCCCAGTCCCTGGCAACAAGTCACTCTTACTAGGTGTCATGGGTTAGCACAGTTTGGAGTTTTAGTTAAGAAAAAAAATTATGCCACCAGCCAAGGAAGTGATGTTTGTTGCAAAGAGCTGTTGTAACTTCCTCCAGAACTTGATAGACCCAATCAATTGACTAATTTGAATATTGA
>VYZQ01048547.1:0-19569 GCA_013400655.1 Mystacornis crossleyi | reverse complement strand
GGCTATGAAGTAAAAAGTCTATAAAAGAGTTGTTAAATAATTCAATAAATCACTGTTGCTGCACCATTCCTGCCTGCTGGAGCTCTCTTCTCTCCCCCTCTACAGTGCGGGACACAGCGACACCAACCGTATGAAATTATCACAGCACCAGCGAAAGGCCACCATCTCCAGTACAAGGCATGAGCTAGAGGTCAGGCTTTCAAATGGTATTGTGGTGGATGGGCTATGTGGGCTGCTCTGAGACACGGACTTCACTAGCGGTGGAAAAGATGGGCAAAATATAGCTTGAAAAATGTTGATGATCAAAAGAGCATGAACTGCTTGGGTGCTGTTGTGGGTTTTGGGTTTTTCAGGGAGTTTTCTCCAATCTGTTACTAAAAGGAAGATGCTGTAAGGGAAGAGGTTGTCCAGGAGATGAATATGGGGTAATTAAGAAACAAAAGAAATGGCCAAGCACTCTCACATACCACTGTAATGGGTCAGCCAGGGGAACAAGAGTTTGGGAGTTTTGGCTGGGGAGTGAGCTCTCTGGCTGGGGGGATTTTTTCTCGGAAATTGCAGTGTAAGGCCAGGAGACGAGTTGGGGCTAACCGAGACTTAGCTGGAGGGGTGGGGGCTGACCTCTCCCTTTTCAGCTCAGTGGTTCAGGAGAATGGTCATGTGTGTTACAGAGGCAGTTTGGCTGCTCCAGGGACAGTGCTACAGTTTAGCTCACTACCCTGCGTCTGCCCATCTCCATTGTTCCATTCTTCACTGTTCAGCCCACTGTTCCTGGGACATTGCTACAGCTTAGCTTGCCACCTGGAGTGGTACTGAGACCAGCTGCTCCCAGTGAGTTTTGCAAAGGGAGCCATCTCCTATCTTTCCCCGAGCCCAAGCTCCCACCACCACCTCAGGAGGCTCCGCACATAGGAGCGACTCTGAGGCCATGAGGGAACCATCGCAGCTTCTCTGACTCACTGGGAGCCCATAGCAGCCCCTGAAGCTGTGGGGGGAGTCACCGCAGCCACTCTGCCTCGCCAGGAGCCAACAGCGTACTCTGCTGATTGTAACTACACCAATGGGGAAAAAATTCACTTAATGGGTGGGAGGAAACCTGCTATTATTTTTTTGTTTTGTTGTTGTTTGCTGTTTATTCTGTATATGATATACACATATTTTCTAGTAAACAACTGTTATTCCATTTGCAAGGAATAATTTTGTTATTCCTTTCAGGCAAATATCTTTGCCTGAAAACCTCATAATTTCAAAGTTATAATAGTTTGGAGGGAGGGGTCATTTTTCCATTCCAGGAAGGTTCCTGGCTTTCTTGGGAGACACCTGTCTTTTAAACCAGGACAGGTGCCCACCAGTACCCTCAAGCAAGAGCTGGCTGAATGGTCTGCATAGCAGGAGCTGCCAGATGGTCACGAAGCAATGCCTGATCCAGGCAGCTCCCTGCAATGATACTTGACAGCTACTCAGCTCACCACTCTCCCATAATTTTGGGCAGATGGCAGTGTTCAGGAAGAAAACACAGCCTTTAAATGTCTTGCAAGTGTTCTGGATTTGAAGATAGATGTTAAATCAGCTTATCTCAAGTGAGTTCACTTTCACCAAACAGCCCACCTCCTCTCTGCAGAGACCAGCTGGGAAGTTCCTAACCTGCCCAGGATATCAGTCATTAGCTACACTAGGAGAATACACAGGCACAGCCCTGACAGAATTGTAATTTTAGTAGAGGCTTGAATTTCATCCTGATATCAAAATTATAATGTAAAGAGCATAGATTTTGCCACACTATAAATGCTAGGCTTCTTACAGAACAGTGACAAGGCATAGAAGAAGACACTCACTCAAACTTTGGTAGAGAAAAGTTTGCCACATGCACTAACCACTTCACATACTCATGATAAATATATCAGAATAGCCAATAGAAAAAGATACATCTAGGACAAGATTCCAAATAGACCTCATTAATTCATTACCTACAGACAAGAAGAGGAACAATTATTTTAAGGTGATAGATCTTTCCTAAAGGCATTTGCCATCAAAAACAGTTCTACAGAGATGAAAACTTGTCCAGAGTTCAGTAGTGCATCCTTCTGATGTGAAAACCTGATATTAAAGAGGTCTCCTACTATGAGAAGTATATTTAAGAAATAATTCTAGGAATTAAAAAATTATTTGACACACCTAGACACTCCATAAGCTCACAGCAACTACAGAGGTTTAATCAGATATAAGAGTTAACAAAACACAAGAAGAATGGGATGAAAAACTCTCCATCATCCTAATGATTCAGTGCTGCCATTAAGACTCCAAACCCTGCTGCAGCCCACTAGACAAAGATGTAAGTGAAGACTCAACTTGATGCCGGACCCTAATGGGGTCAATGGCATTAATGATCTAAAGAAATTAAACCATTAAAGAGGAGAACTGTAGCTCATAGCCCAGTCTTTTGAGGTTTATTTGACTGTGGCCTTAGACTTGTCTTGACCTTGTCAAGTCCTTGGAAAGACCAAGCAAATCCAAGAGACCTTGACTTGATTTTGGTAAAAAAAAAATCTTGGAGAATAAAATAAAGTCAGCAAAATAAGCAAATGGGGAAAAAATAAAAGCAAGGAATTATATAATCAGAAATTGTCACTTGAGGATTCAAAAATAGCAAGAAAAGTTATAAAACTTTCAGAGAAAAGAAGAGGGTCAGAAGAGGGACATCTATTAAGATCAAGACTTGTCCTTGTCTAAGAGACAATGTTGAGCTGCACCTCCCTGCCAGACTAGCAATTGCCTGGCCAGCATGGACCCACCTCATATCTGCTCTGAGCTGGTGAGCACATTAATGTTTAGCCCAGCAGCATGTTACTCTCAGCTGTCCACTCTGCATCTTATCCAGTACAAAGTTAATAGTCACATGATCATTTACAGTGTACACTCCTGCTGTAGGGTGTCTACACACAGTTAAAGATGTCCGCTAAAAATTACCTGACGAGCTGAGGTTTCCTGTTGCAGATAAGCAAAACCTTTACTAAATGAGGACCTTGTTACCCTTGTAAAATCATGGCTCACTCCTGTTACTTCAGCTAAGTAGAAAAGGATTCTGGGAATGACTCAGCAGAATCAGAGGTAGAAAACAAGTTATATAACTGTAGGAAAAAAGTTATATAACCACTGCATGTTCACATTGTGGTTTATAGTGTTTGGTTGAACTATGTTTGTTGTGCTTCTCAAGAATGTAACTGATAAAGGGCTAATTGCTTAAAAAGGCCTGGGCTTTGCAATAGAGCGGTTCCTCTTTGTACCTCCCTGGGGAGTCGGTGTTTCTTGCATCACTGCAGTTTGCAACCACAAAAAAAACACAGGTCTTTCCTACCTCTGTCAGGGTCATGGTTCTCATCTATTTTTCAGGTGGGACCAGCATACAGAATAGGGAAGCAAACCAACAGCAGTAACCACTGGTTAGACTTTAGAATATGGTCTCTTTTTCTATCAGTCTATAAAATGTGACCACAAAGGTCTATTTGTTCTAGACTCCTGCTCCTACAAGCAGCAGTCAAAGTAGTGGTATACTACACTGACATCACAATTCAGTTTGTGAGCAGAAGATTATAACCTTTCCCACAATGCTTTCCTTAATTTGTCCTTCAATCCCTACCTTCTGCTGAAGGCATTCTAAAGTCAGTCAGCAAAATTTTATATTTCAGAGAGGGTGATCATGAAATTTTTAAGGGTAGAGTTTCAAATCTTCACATTCATTTGCTGTTTACTTTGCTGTTTCTTCCACCAGAAGTGCATAGTATTTTAAAGCTGGCAAAAAATTTTTATACTTCAGCTGCAGGCTGTAACAGGCTGTAACAGCACACCAAAAAAGGGTGAGTGTTAGGGTTGTGCATGGCACAGAAGGGAAAGAAAGAATATTTTCAGGACCGCTTCAGGGACTTCTGGGACCTATTCATTCAAATGCAATTCAATTTGATGGACAGTAGGTTTCCAAAAATTAATTATTAGATGTAAAAGGAGTGAAGCATCCTGTTCCCATTAACTTTTCCAGGACTTGAACACTTACCTGTTCTGCCCGTCACTGAGCATCTACCCCAAATACCTAACAGCTGGAGGTTTTATTTCTTGTTTGGTGATGGGTTTTGGTTTTGATTTGGGGAAGAGGGTTGGGGGGTTTTTTTAATAAGTGCCTCAGCTTCTCTACTCCCTAAAAACTCAAACTAATTAGTGTCCAAACAAGGAGCATGCATTTAAACTTGTTTATACAAGTAGTTCTAAGCTTTAAGCTTACCCACCCAGGTTTGTAAGACAAAATGTCCACAGCAGCATTTCTTTCCTTCTCTGTAAACTGCTCTCATTATAAGAATGAGCTTGACAAAATCTGTTACGTAAGTTGTCTTATATATATATATAATACATAAATATCCAGTATAACTTTAATAATATTTTAAGTAAATACACAGTTTAATTTAAGTAAATACCCAATACTACTTTAGCATATGCAACCCTAAAGGAGTTCTGGTATTCTAAACATCCACTGTTAGAATTAATTTGCATCCTCAAACACTTTGCAACTCCAGTTCCCCACCATTCTTCGAGCCCTGTCTCTAGAATCACACAAACAGATGAAAAACACATCTCACTGCAACATGAGCTAGCCTTTTTGTCCTACAAGTGTGTAACATAACAACAGGATCCGCAAGCACTTGCACAATGCAGTTATAATTAAGGCTTAAGAGCCTTGGGAAACTACAACAAGCAAATAAGATAATGTTGAATGAAAGGTTAAAAGTGATTCTCTTTTAAGCACAGAAGAGTAAGAGACACTGGCATTTTATTTTACCTTCACACACAAAGAAAGGATTATCTGAAATCATCAAAAACTAAGTTACTTTATTTTGTTTGGCATGTGATTTTCACCCTGCAGGTGAAATGGTAGATTAAAAAGGAAAAGAAACTATGCATTACTCACCTCTCTCTGAAACCTTGATTTCAAAATTTCTTCCAGATCCATTTAAAAGCCCACACTACATCCCAACATTCTTCCAAAGATGGATCTATGTCCAGCTTTTATCACATTGAAATATGTCAAAGTGTTTTCTAAAGGAGAAGGAGGAAAAAAGAGGTAGGAATTAAGGAAAAAAAAAAAGGGCAAAAACTGAATTATGTCCCTCTTCTTAAATTTTATCTCTTGAAAAAAAAAATACCATGGGCAACTGTTATCTGCTTGAAGTAGTTTTTTCCATCTTAAAGTCTGCTTTTATTTTAAGATTGTGCAGGAGCTACCTACATCTACCAAACATTTGTGCTGGATTTTGCTGTGGAATAAAGATACAAAAAAAGATTTGTAGCTATTTACAACAGGGCAGATGGCTGGACTGTTTTGGCAGCTATTGAGTCCAGAGCTTGTCTGGCAAACAGGCTGCACAGGGATGTAGGGAATGACCTTGAAGTCAAAGTAGTAAATGAGTACCATAAGTAAGTAGTGGCCACTATTTTATTACAGAACAGGCATGGTGGCCACTTAATTTTAAAAACCACTATTCTCAAAAGAGAAAACAATCAGTGTTTGGGGAGTAAACTGGAGGAATATGACCAACTCAATGCAGGGAATAAGAAGCAATAATATGCAATATTTTTAATGCTTTCATTGTATAAACCACTTCAAGAACAAAGGTTCAGCCTTGGACATACTTCAGTCCAAACTCTTTACATTGTTACTGCTGGGCTTAAGACCCAGTTCCTTGTCCAGGCTTCTCTGCATCGAACTAATATCCCAGCTTTAAGTAGTGATAATGTAGCTGTATCACTGCCAGAGCTTTACTATCCAGCTCCCTAAACATGAATGGCCACCACTTTAGCACAGACCAATGCATAGACTTCCTCATTGTTTATTTTGCTCATGACAAAGTATCTTTCAAGAGATCTGTCAAGACCTCACCTCCCTCTAAAGAGAATAGGTGAGCCTGTTTGACGTGGTGAATCAGCAAAGAGAAAAAATAACCACTCATGCAGCAGCAAAGCATAAGCTGCTGTCAGTGGTTTGGTATTGCTTGAGTTCACAATTTAAAGGCCGGAGTAATGGTTGCTTTATAGTGAAGCTTATTCTTAGTCTAAGTCTGTTTCAGTCCATGGGCAAAAGCCTGAGATATACAGCAAAAGTTCGCTTCAAAATCTTGGCAGTAACAGCGTAACAGCAGATAACAGTAGCAATACAAACAGCAGCAGCACAGGATGGCAAGGGCCAGCAGCAGGGGCATCAGATGGAGAAAATCCTGCCTGAACCTCAAAACTCACACAGTTTATTGCTAAATTATCCAATGAGAAATTAACACGACTTTCACGACCACCTATTCTGACCTATCCAGGTCGGATTCTGATTTACAATGATGATCGTAACTTTTACATAAAATCTGCGCAAATAGGCTTGTTTATAGTCACATGGTTTTATCTTGTTTGTATGCTGAAATGCAAAACTATAGTAGCTATGTTTTGGTTTTGTCTGAACAGAGCTAGCTTTGTAAGAGGCGAGATTAAGGTGTTTTTACTGAGTCTAAGAACTTTTGAAGCTGCTCTCATGCAGCCTGCTTTTTAAACTTAAGGCACTTAAAATATATTTTATTTACTGAACTAAAGCTTACACTCTTGATTCAGCCTGTGTGACTCTATGTGCTTTGTCCGCTATGTGCTTTCTAGTATCAGGGCCTGAGTGTAAGAGGCCTAAAGGAATATGAGCAGGGGCAGGCATTCCAACAGTTTGGTATATTTTATATAATGTAAGTTCAACTAGCAGAGTTTTCTGGAGTCCTTCCTTCTGCCCTCAATAGTCATCTTAATCCCACAAGACAGTAACTATTATAGAAGTATTATTCAGTCCTCAGTACACAAAAGAGCAATCACGTTTGTGTATATTGTGGACAACAAAATTCTTATCTATGATAACTGCCCGGAATGAGGAAACTTGGGGTAACTTCTGAGTCCATCACTGGTTTTAGTGCCTGCAGAGTTGTACTCATTAACCAGTGGCTTGCCATTCCTCATTCCCACCACACTAGGGAGGATCACAATGCCTCCTTTCTGTCTACACTCCCTCATTTTTTCTGTTTTCCACGGTCTCAAGAGCACTGTTGTGTGCTATCTTCTTATTAGTTTGTTTCATGCTTTCATCCTACACAATTTTGTCCTCACATTTCCTTCTACTTGGGGTAGAAATCACTGGGGTACCAAAATCAGGCCTTTACAAAGAGTTTGTTTTCAGCCATTTTGTCCCAGGTCTCCCCCTGACTAATTTGTTTCCTTCAGTGAACAGTACCAGTCTCTGGACTGAAAGAATTCAGCTGCTTATCAAACAACAAAAGAAAAGAGAAAAGCAAGAAAATTACCTGGCTTTTATTTCAGGCCATTTCACAGACAGAAATCCCTAACATCCAAATTTCAAGATTTCAGTAGCTTTCTGCCCCCTGGTCAAAGTACTTACTAGCAGAGAAATGTTAATATCTGGTTATATGCTTTCTCCATATCACAGGCCTTCTGCAGAAAGTACCATTATATACCTGGTTTTACTCAATAACCTCCAGTTCTGACAATTTTTGTATATATGCTACCACTGCCCCTCACCCCCCATATATCAATCCTTCATTGTAGCAGTTTAGGATTAAAGTCTCTTTGCAGCTGATCTTTAGCAACTGGAAGAGATATGCACTGTTTTTTTCTAAATTCCCTTTCTTTTTACCAATCTGCATTTTTGGAGATCTGCAGTGGTGCAGAATGGAAACAGGTCCACTGTCCAAGTATCTTACACAGGGCCTCAAACCCCATCAGCAACAGCCAGTCTGCAGAAAAGCTTAAAAATTAAACTCCAAAAGCTAAGATACAAGTTGGACAAGAGGAGCCACTGGGTTTTGAATCTCATCTCTAAACCAGCCTTGTTATTTTGGGTACTGTTTTCTAGCTATTGACTAGCTGAAGTTGATGTTAAGTGGTAGCAGCAGGAACCAGCAGCATGGCCGCTGTGCAGTGCTTCAAGAGACAGTCCTAATGCTGTGCAACATCAACAGCACATCAGACAGATCAAGATGCAAGACATACAACTGCAGACAGAACAATCCTAAAATGGCTAGCTCGCAAAACACTAGGTAAAGATCACATGCTGTTTTCCATCACATAGTAAGTTACTGTGGAAGAGCCTACACTGACAAATATCTGAGCTTTATCAGTCAAGTCTACTGGACCCTAGGCCACTGACATGAACTGTGTTTTAGCTGTTGTAAAGCAGTTGAGCATTTGGAGGAAATTACTGAAGAACTGGTTCAGTTTTCTGTTTCTTCTGAACTACAATGTTAGTGATATGAAAAACAGAACACAAAACCCCAGCCCAAATAAAAACGTGAGAAAGTCTCCAAAATCAAGAACTTCTTTAAACATAAAGAGAACAAAGGGAGGATTATATAGATGTGTAGGTTTCCTTGTCCGTTTTCTCTTTTTCACTGCTGTAGTTGCTGTAGTTTGAGTCCCTGTCTCAGCTATTTTATCCTTAAATGCAGTTTGGATTCCTGCCTCAACTACAATCCTCTGAGAGTGCTGAATTGTGGCCTAAAAGGCACTGGCGCCAGGCCCCAGTACAGGGTGAGAAGCTGCAGATTTTCATTTCAGTTGGCAAGGCACCTTTCTATCTCTGCCAGGAGTGATCACCTGTTCAAGTGTAAAGTCACAGATAAAAGGAGGGCTTTTCACTTTTTGTCCAGTACTTAAACAATTTTGGATTGCTTGATAGTTAAGCATAATAGAGGTAAATTAAATCTTAGAGAATAAGAACAAGAAAGTATTCTCCATTTAAATAAAATCCAGAAAATAGAGACAAAAGAAATATGCATTTAAAAGTCTATCAAATAGTATAAGAGGTTCAGGAACATCCTTCTAATGAAAAAGACCTTCTAATCAAACAGACAAAATACCTAATCATTGAAGAGAAGGTAGTAATATAAAGACTTATTTTAAGTTAGTAAGCCAACAGTAAAACTCCATAAACATTTATATATATAACTCATAATGTGACACATTTATTTCATTTGTATTCATCAACACACAATCATCAAGCCAGATTTTGCCTTTTTAAGAAAAACCAACTATGGCACACAGTACCTAGCCATATTTAACCATAATTTTACAAAATACATTGTCCTTAGATGCCCTAAGAGAGAGTTCAGTACTCAACTACCTCATTGCTATTGTTGCCTTGGATACAAGAACTGCTTTGAATCAATTTGGTAATTAAGGATTTGAGCTTGGAAGGCTCTTTGCCTTCTGGCTTCAATCCAGCAAAGCACTTAATGCACCTGTGCTCTTTAAGCACTAAAATTGTTTCGATAAAATAGGACAACTCATGACTTTAGAGTTCAATTGCATGTCTAAATCTTGCTGGATTATACCCAGAGCATTCAATACCTTGCAAAAACAGACTCCAAGCAAAAATTATCCTTATGAAAGTAAGTAGCATAAATGTGATACCATTTTTCCTAAGCTTTTGTAACAGAAAAAAGCATAAAGTGTTTGCTTCTTAGTTTACAGAAGATTTTTACCTGATTAGAAACTTTAATACATGACTGTTCATCTAACGCATAAAATCAGCTTTATAGGGTCCAACAGCGTACAGTGTAAATAAACTAAGCTAACCATATATGTTATTGCCCCATGACCTACATAAAAGCATACAGCATTAACAGGAACACACACTGGCTGGGTTCTGCAGAGTAAATTTGCAGTCTTCAGATTCACAGTATGTTAAAGGACTACTGAGTTTACCAACAAATTTTATAAATTAAAAGATTCACTGCAAATTACCTGTAGATTTTAATGTGAAACAGAAGTTTTTTCCAATACTCTTGTCTTCGGATTGTTTGACCCTTATCCCTTAGAGTTGAAGCTGAACAACAATGATCCATTGTTATCAATGTAGAAGATCAAGTGTAATTATGGGACTTTTCTGCTAAACAGAATTACAGTGTAACCATGGCAATGAGGGAAGAAAAAAACAGTAGTAGAGAGCCATAAATAGAAACTCTTAGACCACTCTGCAGAAGAACAACCACATTGGATTCTACAGTGCTCACACTCCCCATTTTTTTGAACCCAGGGCTGATGTTGCCTTCCCTTCCCAGGAGACATGGCCTCACTCTGCCCAGGGGCTTTCACTGTACAAAATATACTGAGTAACTAGCTGGAGGAGTTTGGGGCAGTACTGGGAATGTGTCGTTGTGTGTCCCGCAGCAGTAGAGGGGAGAAGAGAGAGATCCGGCAGGCAGGAATGGTGCAGAAGCAGTGATTTATTGAATTATTTGACAACTCTTTTATAGACTTTTTACTTCATAGCCTAATTGGTCAAGAGATCAGCCACCCCACCTGGGGTGATTGGCTAAACCCTAAGACATCCATGGTGAAAATATTTTTCTACTATATGGTAAACAATTCGCAGGTGTTCTTAGTTTACAATAACACTACTGATAGCTTCTGTGAGAGAGAAAAGTTTCACACGGGACGAGAGACGCAAGAAGAGTTCTTGCAAGCAGCATTTCTGTATCCACAGGAATGAAGCTCAGGTATGTCACCTGCTGAATTTTCCACGATAAACACAGTCAATCCACCCTTCATGGGCCTTACTTCCCGTCTAGGTTGGAGCATTAGGATATAAAGATGGAGTGTTCAGGCCCCTGGGTTTTCTCCTCAGTTGAGCTGGACACACAGTCTAAAGCAGAGTCAGTGGAAGAAGGAAATAGGATTTCATCACATTTGTCACACCAGCATAGCAAATCCCCCTACCACACTCCATGCTCTTGGCCAAATGAAGAATATCCTCTGCCCAGCCTCTTTTCTTCCTCACTCCTTTAAATAATGCTTGAATTAGCCAGACAAGCTTTTTAAGTCCAATTATACTCTGCCTTGAACCAGGTAATGACTTTCTGAAAGTGTTGCTGGTCTGCATGAAAGCATTCCAAATGAAGTGGCACAAGTGAAAGTGCTCTGTAGTCCTCAGGAGAGCAAAAATTCAAGCCCAGATAGCAGAGACTTGGAGAGTTTATTCTGAGATCTAGCTTCTACCTATACAACAGAGATAGCAATGCTTTCCTAGTGAGGAGGAATGCTATGGGTATTTGGAATATAATCCAAGATCCTGGCAGGTAAGAGAAATTTTTTTAAAAGGTATTTATAGACAAAGAAAGAATCATTTTTCATTTCTCTCTTAATCTCTGCCAAACCAGATTCCAAACACAGTTCCCTTACTCTGTCCTTGCATTTTTTTAAGGTCAGTGTTCTCTGAAGAGCATAGAAAACCCTGATATATGGGGAAAATCAAGAACATAACAGGAAGTATCCCATCTAATTTCTCCCTCTCTTTTCCCTAAAACTAAACAAAACCAGGAGAATAACATCTACAGACCAATTAAACTCAATAGGCTGAAGCAACTCACAAGGGAGCAGTCAGTTTAAGCAAACAAATTCTGTTTAACACTCTGGAGGACCATTAGCAAAAGGCTACGTTCAAGTTTTAGCGTTCTCTTTTCAGCTGCTTAATTGCCACACACTGAAATACCATTGCTGGCTCTAAGAAAGGAATTCAGACAGATCAAACTGGAGTCTACAAATTAATTTACAGATGGGGGTTATAGGGATGTACAAAGTTGTTGTCTGAAGCCAGATAAGGAATCACCCGGCTTTGCTGAGTCTCACAGAGGATATGGCCTGAGCACTCAGCTCTACTGACCCCTTACTCCTCATCAGGATCACTTGGGGTTTGTTCAGGAAGCCCGAATTATTCCTGGGATGTGTCCAAACATCTTTTAAATGCTCGGCCTTCACACCTACAGAAAATAACTTCAGCTGTTTTCTCTGCTCACACATTGGCCATAACTCTCCTCCTTAAACTCTGCCTGGTGTGTTGCCTGTCCTTGCATCCCAAAGATGGGGAGGCTTGGGCCCTACTAGCACGCAGACACAGCCCCAGTTTGTGGTGACTGACTTGCCATGTGCCAGCATTGCTCCCTTCACTGGCTTCACCCCCAAGAACTGGCCAAACCACATGCTGTCCCTTGTCTGTTAAGCAGGCACAACTCTTGTGCTGTCTGTTAAGCAGGCACAACTCTCTCTAGAGCAACAGAAGTCTGCCCACAAGCTTCTTGTATATAGCTACCACAAAAAAGGTACATAACAATGGAAGAGGATGGAGGAGATAAGACACAGACAAAGCTGCATAGAGAAACTTTAGAAGTTCTATCCTGTTCTATTATGATTATTGCTTCTCAGTGCTGAAGAATCTTCCTGTAACCTTTTTACTACTTCATTTTGTGCATGAGAAAAACTGCTAGCAAATAGTATTATTCAGAGTGCTAGATGTTCTGCAAGTTCTGATTTCTTCATTAATGACTAGAGGTCATGGGTTAGCAGCTTTCCTGCTCTTCAGGTTTTTTTTTCTTTTGGCTCTGTTTCTTCGGGGAAGTGATGTGACTGCAACAGGTGTTGTAACTTCCACCAGAACTTGACAGAACCAATCATTTAACTGATTTGAATATAGACAGCTCTATTGAGCCACTCTCTCGAAGGGTTATGCCTCTGTAAAATACAGCATTTAAAGAGAGACAAGGCAGGAATTGCCCTCTTGCTCTTCTGGTGTTGGCAGAGGTAACTGAGGGCCTGCTCCGCCCCGGGGGGGGGAGGGGGTGGGCCAGCCCGAGGGGGCCCTGCTGGGCCCTGCCTACGTGAACCTGTGTGGCCCAGCAGGGGCCAGGCCGGGCTGTGGTCCAGCTCTGCCGTGGGGCCATGGCCTTTCTCCCCTTGGCCCTGGTGGGCCAAGGCCACAGCCCCTGGCCTTGTGTGGGCCANCTTTCCTGGACTGCTTCACACCAAGGTGGAGGCTTGGAGGAGTGCCCACTTTGGCTCCGCTCTGATGAGAGGAGCTACCTACTGAAGGACTTTAGATTTTTTTTCCCAGGTTTTCTCTCTATAGCAAGGGGGGTTTATCCCAGAGATTAATAAAGAGAACTTTTGTTTTTTTGGAATTGTTCATCCTTAAACTTGTACCCCAGTAGCTAAAAGTGAACCCTCGAATACACTTGTGGAAAAGCTGTAATCGAGGAAAGGGACTCTCACATGCCAACAGAAACCCATCCCAGGCAGTTGTTGTGCTGTGATGATGCCATGAGAAGATTGTTCTTGTGGAAAAGTTCCATAGCATGAGCAAAAGACTCCTCTCCCTAAATGGACTGATGAAAGATTGTTATAGAGTGGTAAACTGACTGAAATGATTCTAAGGTTGTGTCTTTATATTACAGGTGGATGGGGGAGGTGCCGGAGAAAAAGGGGGTTATTTTGCGTTAATTCTTTTTTATTTCATTTTACTTTTAGTTGTAACAATAAACCTCTTTATATTCTTTAAAGTTTGGTGCCTGCTTTGTATTCCTCCCTGTTCTTATCTCATAGAAGGGGAAAATGCAAACAAAACCACTACACTAGTGTATTCAGGTAGTAACAGACTAACAACATTTTTGCTTTCTGAGAAAAAAGATATTTAAAGGATATTTAATGCGTCAGAAAGTCTTTCCTGGTTATGTGTATCAATAGGAAGAAAAACAGTAGAACACCAGGTGCTGGGGGAAGAATGTATTATTAACTTTGTTTATAAATTCAGTTATCAGTATTTTCAAAGAGAGGAGCTATCTACAGTGAATGACTGGGGGCCAGTTTAAAAAACAGCAAAATGGTAGTTTAAATCATTCTTATGATGTCTCCTGCATGTGAGACACGAGTGACAAACTGATCAGAAAGCTCTACCAGTTACCTGGTCTGTGAGCCGCTTCGAAACAAAAACCATGCTGTGAAGATTAGTGCACTGGGACAAGACAAGAATTGTAATTTACCTGGATTTTATTTAAAATATTAAAGACCACTGTTTCACAAGACTGTCTATAAAGAGAGTACAATTGCTGAAATTGCTTGAGGGAAAGCCTCAAGAAAATGTAGTGTCAGTAGAATGAAAAATCACATATTAAGTCAGAAGATATTTTTGAACAGACAACTCCTTTCTGTTAAATAAAAGTCTATGTCTATCATTCTTGTGCATTTCAAACAAAAAGCTCATGTGAAGCTATGTACTTCCCAAATAATCCTTTCCTAAACCAAAAAAACACCATTGTGTACTAAAAGAAGGCACAGCTTCTACATATACAAGTTAATATGTGGAAAAGATGTGGAAAGTTTCACCCATTTTCACCTGCCACAACCTCCCTTGGTAAATAGGCATCTCTCCCTGACAGTGCAAAGCAAAGAAGGGTTTAAAACTTCAGTGTGTTTAAACAGAGAAGTATTACCTAACAGTAGCTCTCTGTAACTACTGTGAGACTAGTACTGATTCTCTTCTTGGTAGTTATAAATCCTAAGCAATTGCCCAAAAATCAAAATTGATTTCCCCACTGTTTAAAGAGGTGTACAAGAATCGTGCCATTAGGTTTCACCTGCTCAGAAAAGTAGTGTTTGAAGACAGTATATTGTAGCAGTGAATAAGCCAAGCCACTAAGAATAATCCTCTTTAAGTATATAAAGTATAAAGCTCTGTTAATATGAGAGGATGATGATATACTTCAGATCTTGTAAGAATTCATAAGTCTATATTTATTTTTTAATTTATGTTAAGAAAATTAGATGTTTAAGGCAATGCAAGTAGCAGCAATGGGTCATATATGGCAGAATGCTGTGATACCACAATGTGAAGCATTCACAACTCCACACTGGCTTTCTTTTTATGTGAATCACATGATTGTACAGCTTGCATTAATGACCACATTGCTAAGGAGAGCTGAGACTTCTTGGTTATAGCTATCTATAATAACAGAGACAACCAACTGCCACAAGACGAAGTTTCTGGGGAAAGAGAAGCAACAACAAAAAATGTGCCAAACATACACATATTGCAAAGAAACACGACAGAAAGAACATGATGCTGTCCATGATGATTCATAGAGGAAAGAGTAGCAGATGCTTCGCTAATACAAATGGTTCCCAAAGACCATTTTTATTAACCTAATCTATTTTGTTAAAACAAGAATGCTAAAGAATACTGACAAAAGAAAGAATGGCTGGCCGGGGGGTAACACAGGCAAGACCATTTTATGCTGGCACCTTTTGTCTTGAGAGAAATACTTGGATATGTTGAATTTTGGAAGTGGAATGCAAGTTTCGATGGTAGACTCCTGGAAGAGAAGGACTATGTTCCTTTCCATATGGGATGGTATGAAGAGCTGCGAAGGAAAGTGCAGACCATGAGCAGAAGCAGTTTGTCCATCCTGACGCATTTTTCTATGCAAGGAGATGGCTGTATCAGACTCTGAGACGGCACTCGTCTGGGAAGCCAAGTGAATAGCTTCAGTGCTTGCTCCAAAGATGAAAGGCTGTGAGGAAAACGCAAGGGGGCAGGTTAGCAAAAGCTTTCTGTCCTGGCGCATTTAGCTTTTCCAAGTGGAAAGGCTGTGCAGTTTTGCTGTGGACTCTGCAACACTGAGAGGACAGAAGGAAAGTGCAGTGGTGTAGAAGGAAACGCCTGGCAGAGTCCATAGGACTTGTTGCATGGAAGCAGCTGCTGGATGTTTCAAGATTTTGGGGATCTGTGAGAGTGAGAGATTCCACTGGTACCTAAAGCTTGAGGGAAGGTGCACGTTTCCAGGCTGTGTGACACAGTTCAGCGAGGGCCAGGTAGGGCTTGAGCAAGGAAGATCATTCTCAGCTGACACCGCCGCCAGTCCTAGAAGAGACTGGTGCTGTGCACTTTCCTTCGCAGCTCTACATACTATTGCCTTTGGGCACTCTGGCAGCCTGAATCTAAACCAAAGGGTTTCCAGGCACAGCTCACACAGAGAAATGTGCCAGGAGAGAGTGAGCGAGAGCGAGAGCGAGAGAGAGAGAAAGAGAGAGAGATTGAGAGAGAGAGAGAGAGAGAGAGATAGAAAGAGAGAGAGAGAGAGGGAGAGCATTTGCTGACCTTGCTGTCTCCCTGACATTTGAAAACTTCCATTGGCACCACAAAGAGATGCCACTCACTGTCCTCTTAACAACCTGGGAACTGCACACATAGCATGATGGTCTGCACTTTAAAGCACCTCAGTCTTTAACCTCAGTCTTGCAGAGGTCCAGCTCACAGTGCTTTGCTGGAAAGTTTGGAGACAGGAGGACTAGTGCAGCAACTGCTTCTGTGCTGACAAGTTTCTCTGAGTGAGAGCCAGACAGCCACTTCAGACTGCTCAAGACCAAAAGGATACTGAGGTCTCATACATAGTCAAGGGGAAAAGTGAAGTGCAGAACTCACCCGGGGTGAGTGCAGAATACAGGCTACGAAGGGCAAGGTGAATGCCACTGGCGAGCTTCTGTTCTCAGCCCTCTTGCATGGGAGCAGCTGCCAGCAGTTTTAAGGTTTGGAACTGGGCTCTGCCACAGTGAAACAATGTGACGGTCCATACGGCTTGGAGGGAATGTGCCTTCAACTGAAAGGCTGCCGCAGGAAGGGGTAATGGAGGAAGTCCTTCTGTCCTGGTGCTTTCCTCTGCAACACAGGGACGCTGTAACCGCTGCCAGACTGAAAGTGCAGGCACGGTACAGAGAGCTGACAGACAACGAACATGCAGAGCACCATGGGATGAGTGCAGGTCATGGGCTGCAAGAGGAGTGTGACTGGCACCTGAATGCAGTCCAAACCCAAAGTATCAGCTGTAAGGGAGAAGGCCAGCAAAAGATTTCTGTGGTGGCTCATTTTCCCAGCAGAGCTGTACACTGGAAACAGTTCAGCACCGCCTCAGACTCTGCGTGCTTGAACGTGGTGTGATGGCTGAGGGGAAAAGCATGTAGCGGCAGCTTGTTTGACATGGTTTATAGGCTGCAAGGTGAATGCATCAGCCAGCAATGGGATTTCATTCTTAGACCATTGGCATGGGTGGCAGCAGCTGGGTGTGTTTTAACGTTAGAAGCTAGGCTGTGCGAGTCTGAAGAATTGGGACAGTCCGTATAGCTGAGACGGAAGGGGCATAGCCCCACTGCATGATGTATTGCACTGCTGCCATGTAAGGGTCCAGTAAGTGCTTCTGTCCTGGCAGGTGGTTGTATTCGGAGTTACGGGAACACGTTGGTCTCTGCCTAACTGAAAATTCGTGATAGATGCTTCCTTTGCATTCCTGTGATCCTTTATGTAGCCACATACAGTTAGAAGTGGCTGAAACGCAATTAAAAAAATTAATTTATTTTGAGAAATTTAGAAGTGAAAGGAAACCCTGCTCCCATCAGGAACCTAACAGTCAGGAAAGTGTTCTGGTGAGCCTGGTGAGAGACAGGAATGTTGCTTCTCCTCACACAGGCATGGGACATGCTGACAAGCAGCAAAAGGATTCTACTCGTGCATGGTGTTACACAGATGTCTTCAGCCCTGTCTCGAGAACTACAGATCACATTCTAAAAAGTGTATTGCTGCAGTAGGGCTGCTTCTCTTTTTTAATGCTTAGAATCTCAGCAGAAATTTTTGTACTTTTAATTAAAAAGATATTATAGGGTTATACCCCAGTTTATATACCACAGGAGTACTCCTGGATGTAGTTTTGAAATGGTTCTGAAATACTAAGTTGTGTTTTAATTCTTAATTACAACAATTCACAAATTGTTATAATGCTCTTTATTATTCAAGGTATCTCAGTCTCTTTCAATGTTTCTCTGGACTAATATGAAGTCACAAGTCATCTTTTGTCAGTAATCCCTCACAGGTCTTTATATTTGTCTTATTTATTATGATATCTCATGTCTATAAGGTACTAAAGTTCCAAGGAGTAGCTGCATTGCTCAATGAAACATGCGAAAGTAATAAGGACTTCAAGTCCAAAATTTGTAAACCTGCAACATGCAAAAAGCTCATACCATATCTCATTAAAATATAACACTAGGACCTAAGAATAAAATAGTTGTTTCAGTTCTACAGAAAGAATGCTGGTAACTTTTTAAATCTCATAGACACAATCTCACTTTTAATGAAAATTCATTTGTTATGGTTATTCATTTATAGACTATCTCATTAATTGTCAAAATACTTTATAGCTGTTCATTAGGAATCCAGGATTAAATTCCATTCAGTTTCAGTTCTGGGTGACTGTAGGTACTGCAGATGTCAATTTATTCTCTGTAAAATAGAAAAATACTGTTTTTTGAGGCAGCTAAAGGTAAAATTCAGTCTATAAAAGTAATTCAGTATAACAAAATGTTCATATTTTCATCTTAACTCTAGAAACAACATTTTATGCTGAAAACTAGCTTTTGCTTCAGTGGCAACAATTCTCATGTTCTTACTGACTTGTTCTGCCAGAACAGGGAGGGGGGTCAGGGTGCATAGGAGAAGGGAAAGGCCAGGTAGGGGTAGAGGGAGGGTGGACAGGAGGGGTAGAGGGGGAATAGAGGGTTTGGGTAGCAGAGTAGGGACGGAGCAGGAAGAAGGGGTAGGCCGGTCAGGTCGTGTGGGGAAAGGAGAAGGGTTCTGCTTTAAATTAAAAACACACTGGGGAAAAATCCGTGTAGGAATGTCTCATTTCCTCTCCTGGATGTGCTTTTGTGTGATCAGCTCTGATTCTGTTGCTGTGAGATCCCAGCAACCTTTCCGGAGACAGATAAGCCCGTGGAAATAATCAGGAAAGCAATATTTGATAGATGTCCATGGATGTTATTTATTGTTCCTCCCAGCCTCTTGGCCTGGGGGTCTGGACCAGACTCCCTACACCTTGGAAAAACCTCCATCTTCCCGGGGCAGGGGAACATGAAAAAAGCCATGGGGACAGGATCTGGGTACACGTGACCAGGGAGCAGGGGGAGGGAAACCCCGTGCCCCGCCATGCATCCACCTCAAGGCCCCCTCCTCACCAGGGAATGCAGAGGGGGTCACCTCCTCATGATTCCAACTGCCCTCAGGGAATTTCCATCTTGTGGGGTTATAAAGAGCTTCCAGGGGCTGAGCACATCAGAAAACAATGGGAAAACTACCTGGATCAGGCCGTGGAGCCTCTCTGGGGCATCCCAAAGGTCTGGAAGCACCCAACATTCCTGTCTGGAAGCTGGGGGGTTCCAGCACAGCCTCTCCATAATGTCTCTGTGAAGCTGACACTGCCCAGCATCCCTGGACAGGGCTTGGGGACCCAGAACAGGCCCCCCCCAGCACATCCTACTGCTTCCTCAAGTCCCCTCTAACCAGGATCATTTTTTGGTGTGGCGGCACCCAGACCCAGCAGAATTGGCTTTAAACACTGTACTAGTTTGAAAACAAACCAGTGGGAGACTCCAAGTCAGAATTACAATTTAATAGGAAAATTAAAAATAAAGGCAGAAAACACTGGCTTAAACTGACAGAGTCAGGATACAGCCTGACATCCTGTTGGTCAGGGTAGTGGCAGCACTCCGATTAAACAGTGGCTGCAGTCCTCCTGAAGTGATAGATGTGGTTCTGTTATGGCGGTGATCCTGTAGAAGGGTCTGGTCTTCCTCTGAAGGTCCAGTGGTGTTCATGTAGTGAAGAGGTGCTTCCCTGTG
>VYZQ01048545.1:0-19202 GCA_013400655.1 Mystacornis crossleyi | reverse complement strand
CTGATGTTTTTGGCAGTTGGGGCTTGTCGCCACAATGGCTTTCGCTTGGTCTCGAGTAAGCTGGAACATGCAGACGAGAGCTGGAGCATTTTGATGGAACATTGCACAGCTCAGCTTAGCTTGTTGGAAAATATTTGGTAATTTAGCTAATNTGTTGGAAAATATTTGGTAATTTAGCTAATTCAGCCAGCATGGCTAAGGTATCTGCTCTCCGGTGCACCTCAGCAACAAAGCCAGGCAGGTCAGTGTGTGATCTCACATGCATCATGTAAAATGGTTGCTCTCGGTGGGAGACAAGCTGCACTAGCTTTGAGAGTAAGGTATAGATTTTTGGATTTGTCACCTCTTTCAAAAGAGCTTGTTCTCCCCTGGGGACTAGTCCTGCCATGTAAGCTGAATCTGTAATCAAATTGAATGGTTCCTTGAACCGTTCAAATGTTCTGACTATGGCCGCTAACTCCGCAACTTGGGGTGATCCTTTGACCACCCTCACATCAGACTCCCACTCCTGAGTTTGAGGATCCCTCCAAGTCATTACTGATTTGTGGGATGCTCCAGAGCTGTCTGTAAAAACAGTCAGTGCCTTGAGGGCTTCACGGCTTTGAATTGGTTTAGGAATTAATTTGAAGATCGAATTGAATAACTTATGCTTTGGATTGTTGAAATTTGGCCTGGGTAGCTGTCTAGGACAAATTGGAGGTGGATGTTAGTTTGGAGCAAATACTCCAGCGAACCTGTAGTTAATGGCAGGTGTTTGCACGAGAAATCACACCCTGCAAGGGTGCGGAGGTGGGACCTGGCCTTCATAATGAGTTGAGCCATGAGCTTCTGTGGCGTGGTGATGCTTTTGGATGGATGGTGTGAGAGAAACACCCACTCAATGATAACAAGAGGGTCTCTCAGCATCTCATCGCACTGGAAAATGAGCCCATGGAGGTATGGCATCTCCTGCAGAATAATGAATTTAAAGGGTAGCTCTGGGCTGTATCGGTGAGCTTGCCGGGATGTTAACACAGTCTGTACCTTCTCAATGGAGAGCCTTGCCTCCTCTGTTAGGGTCCTAGGTGATATTAGGTCATCATTTCCTCGTAGAAGATTGAATAACGGGGTGAGGTCCTCTGTTCTCAGTCCCAGAAGTGGTCTTACCCAGTTGATGGACCCGCACAGTTGGTGGAGTTCCTGTAGGGTCTTTGGGTTGTTATTGATTTTAAGTTGTTGGGGAACAATGGTTTCTCCATTATCTTGAGTCCTAGGTACTTATATGGGCCACTCTTTTGGAATTTTTCCGTTTGAATTTCAAAGCCCTTGGCTTCTAAGGCTTTTATTGTTTTATCAAGAGTCCAGTCCAGATATGATTGTGTACGGGCACACACCAGCACGTCATCCATGTAATGGAGGATGGTCACTTTCTCTGCAAGCCTCCGGACAGGGGACAGTACCCGCGCGACATACCGCTGGCAAATAGTAGGGGTGTTCTTCACATCCTGAGGCAGCACTCCCCAGTGGTAGCGCTTCAAGGGAGCTTCTCAGTTGATGGAGGGAACTGAGAAGGCAAACCGGGGTGCATCGTTCGGGTGTAGGGGGATTTGGAAGAAGCAGTCCTTGATGTCGATGACCGCTAACTTCTACTGCCTAGGGAGCATTGAGGGAGATGGCATTCCGGGCTACAGGGGTCCCATGTCTTCGATAACATCATTAATTTTGTGCAGATCGTGGAGGAGCCGCCACCTATCCTTCCCTGGTTTTCTGATAACAAATACCGGGGAGTTCCAGGGGCTGTTAGAAGGTTCAGTGTTACCCTTCCCTAATTGTTCCTCCATGAGTGCATTGAGCACCTTCAGTTTATCTCTGGTTAAGGGCCACTGGTCTACCCAAACCGCAGAATCAGTTTTCCAAACCAGTGGTTGGGTGGGGTGCTCTGCAGTGGCCCGGATTAAAAATCCCGAGGTTGAGATGGGATTTCGCCCCCGGCTCCCCACTGGGACATGAGATCCCTGCCCCACAATGTAAATCCAGAATTGATGATGAACAGACGGATGGATGCCCCGTGCCCCTCTGGGTCCTCTATCTGGAGAAGTGTCCAGCTCCTCTGGGAAGTTAAGGATCCCCCTATTCCCTTGACAACGCCTTCCACTGGCTGCAGCTCCCCTTGTGATGGCCATTCAGTGGAAGAAATGACCGTCACGTCTGCCCCCGTGTCCATCATGCCTGCCAGCCTGATGTCAGCGTCTTGGCAGTGCAGTTTACAGTTGATCATTGGCTTGTCTTCCCCAACCACCTCTGCCCAGAAGACGGATGGAGTGTATTTGTCCAGAGGTAACCCTTTGGGCAGCAGGATGGCTTGGGCAACAGCCTGGCCTGCAGCGAGAAAGTAGGGGGAGTTAATACACTTGATATTAATAGTGAACACCCCCTGTGACCCAACCTGGATGATGGCTGGTGTAACTTCAATGTCCGGTGGTGCATGTTTTGTGTCCCTTACTACAAAAATGATACAGTCTTTTATGCCACCTTGGCAACTCACGGTTACCTTCAGTGGCGTGGTAGTGTCCATTTGTGTGGCTGCTGTTGTGAAGATCTCCAGTCTGTTTGTGGCTGTCACATTTCTGTCATTGTGCGGGGCCGCTGGTCCATGCTGGCCTTTCAGTTTCCCGGCTGTTCTTCCTGCTGGACAGGTGGTGGTTCTGTCCTGGGGAAAGAGTCTTAAAATGTCCTTTAATAGGAGCTGGAGCTCTACAGTTTTTCACATAATGTCCCCTTTACCCACATCTGTGGCAGANGAAGGGGTTCTGGGAAGGAGGGCGAAAGGGATTATGGAAAGAAGATGACAAGATGGCGGACCAGGCCATGCGGTCTCCCTCATCTTGAGNGGTCAGGTTCAATAGATACCAATTTGGTGCAGGCTTCAATCATTATATTTAATGTTGGGGCGGGATCAAAAGGTAGTGTTTGTAGAACTCGCTTACAAGCCTCGTTGGCGTTAGTTTTTGCTAATTCCCTAAGCATTTCCTCTCTCATGGTTGAGTTCTCTATTTGTTTCTCAATTACTTGTCTCAAGCGGTCTACGAAATCTATAAAGGTTTCATTATGTGCCTGCTTTATGTCGGTATAACTTCTAACAGGGGCTGACTTAGGAGGCATGAGGAGTAATGACCATTCTGCTGGACCTTTAATAGCTGTGTGGACCAGTCCCGGTGTATGTTGGGCTTGGTCTTGGGGTTTGGCCATTAATCCCTCACCGGTTAGGTCATCCATGGTTATCCTTGCATGGTTTTGATCTTGTAGAAGGATCAGGAGGGTCTCTTTTAACTGCTTTCTCCATGCGGTCTCCCAGAGTTGGTAGTACTCGGCAGGGGAGAGTAAGCAGGAGAGAATGCTTTTAATATTATGTNTTATACACCCCTCTTTCGGGCTGAGAGAGTTTACTACCCATCTTAAAGTTCTCTCTGCCCTACTTTACCCACCACCCGCAAAAAGGAAAAAACAAAAGCAAAAAACCCGGGGATCGGGGAAGCCTCACTCTTACTCCCTGCCTTCAGGGTTGTTAGCTTACCAAAACCAGACTCCCGTTGGACTGTGCTGCCGTGTCCGAGCTTGAAAGCCGATCTCTGGAACGAAAAACCACGGGTGGGGTCCCCTGGGCACAGACCGATCTCNAACTAGAAGCAACCTCCCAGTGGGCAGTGTTATAGTCAGGCGGGGCGGGGTTCCATGATGGAAGGGGACACCCAATGCAGGGGCTGGTACCCGACGCAGTTCCACCCGATGCCAGAGGGGAGGGGCCCGACGCATGGGAGGGGCTTGCAGCAGTCATGTCTGGTGGGGGGAGGAAGGGGTTCTGGGAAGGAGGGCGAAAGGGATTATGGAAAGNGGACGCAGCATCCTTCCTGCAGGCATCCCTGGGAGGGAAGCGCTTCAGCAGGATAAAATGAGAAAGGTGCACTCGCTGGCTGGCTCCTCGTCGGAGGAGGCACATCCAGACAAGCTGATGTGCTGGCAGGCGTTNGGGAGCAGGAAAATGGGTTCAGGATGAGTCCGAAGTTGCATGGCCAGTGCCACTCCAGCAGGGTAGCTGAGAAGATCGAGGAGGGTCAGGGAGACAGTGGCATCCCTGCTCCCTGGGGTGTTCTACACCTCCTGATCTTCTCTGCGTGGGGCTAGTGGGGTGAGGGGTATGGGGGTAGGAACAGAGGGAATGGGGAGAACTGGGGTTAACTTGGGCTTTTCCCTTTACTTTCCATTCTCTTTTTACTAAATCACAAATAGAGATTACCAGGGGGAAAAATTTCCCAACTAAAACATCCCTGCACTGCCTCAGCAGCATCATCTTTTCACCAACTGAATTCCAAAAAGAAACCGAATTCAAATCGGCAGGGGACACTTGGGCGAAGTAAAAGGAAAGCCATCTAACAAAATTCTGCAACAACCCTTTTGAAAACTTGAATCCAGCCCCCCGAAGGGATCCTGCAACTTGGTTATACACCCCTCTTTCGGGCTGAGAGAGTTTACTACCCATCTTAAAGTTCTCTCTGCCCTACTTTACCCACCACCCGCAAAAAGGAAAAAACAAAAGCAAAAAACCCGGGGATCGGGGAAGCCTCACTCTNGACGGTGTAATGCGGCTGACACCTCGGTGCCACCCTCCGACTCACTATCCTGGGTGGGGAAATCCACCCACTGGATGGAGAGGGCTTGATGGACATTTGATTGCCGCAGCCCAGAAGTGGGCCGGGTCAAGATAGCAACAGTGATTACTGTGTTACCCTAGAAGTTGCAGTTGTTCCTTCCTTGTCATCTGCTTTATCACCAGCCTCCTCTTCGGCCATTTTATCTTTTTCTATATGCAGAAAAGAAGATAATTAAGTCCATCCTGCACCAGACTAATAGAACCCTTTAAGTTAGTAAATGCTTTTGAGATAATCAAGCCTACCACTAAGCCATATCCTCAACATGTGCCGCAACCACACAACTTTCAAATCCCTCCAGGGATGGTGACTCCACCACTGCCCTGGGCAGCCTCTGCCAGTGCCTGTAAGAAATTCTTCCTAATAGCCAGTCTAAGCCTCCCCTGGTGCAACTTGAGGCCATTTCCTCTTGTCCTGCTACTTGTTCTGTGGGAGCAAAGACCAACCCCACCTGGCTCCAAACGCCTTTTCGGGAGTTGTAGAGAGAAAAACTCCCCTATGAGATGCCTTTTCTCCAGGCTGAGCCCCTCTAACTGCTCCTCATAAGCCCCAATGGTCATTTCATATAGAGGATTGTGGGCCTCTGCCTAAGGGTTGGAGGCAGCAGGTGTAGTCAGGATGGGCACAGGATTTATTTACCAGAGGGACAGCACACAGATCAGTGCTATCTGTCAGCCCAAATCCAGATGAAGAGGTAGGACTGCCATTTCAATAAATCTGTTTTGCATCTCATAGCTAAGAGAATGGTTCCAGTTGCTGCTGAAAGCTATACAAACATGCTACATGGTGCGAACTCTCCATACATTCTTGACATTGAAGATTTAGAGAAAGATATTGTGGCTAAGTGAAGGGACAGAATCAAACCTTTGATGTTAAAGGTAAACATCCCCTCAAGTCAATAGAAATAGTTCTTTTGACCATTACATTGGTGCTTAAAGCATTCCCATCTTTCAGGCTGTTCATATCAGCTGGCAGAGCACTACGATTTACTAGCAGCTCTCATTTGAACTACATTTCCATCAGTATGATCTTACCTTAATGGTAAGGGTACAGCTACAGTTAGTGCAGGCTGATGGCTCCCTCAGCCACACTAACACACCTGCCCTCCCAGACAGGGTGCAATTCTTTGGAGCTAAGCACAGCAAGCAGGACAGGCCTCAGGGCAGCAACTGGGGGTCAGGCAAGATCCCTGACTATCAGGTACTACCTGTGTGGTGATGAGGAAAGGCCAAAGTTAGGAAGTCAGTTCACAGGTGGGGGCCCAAGTCCCATGACTAAGTACAAGCATGACTGCAACCAAGCTGGAGACTAGCATTCCTGCAATGCAGGGCAGGAAGAAGCCTTGGGAATGGGCTTAAATTGTCTCCTGTGCACATGGGAAGGGTGTGGGCAGGAGCCCAGGTGAGGCTGGTCAAGACTACCAAAGCCCATTAGAGCTCTCAGAACTCCAACAGTTAAAAACTTTCTGCTTTGAGAGCAGTCTCTTAATGTTTGACTCCAGACACTTGGCATAACAAAGGTCCCACATGATTCTGTAATAGCACTAATTAACTGTCTTTTATCTGTTAAACTTTCACAGTAAATACTTTTCATGTATACAGATACACAAATTACGTTTCTTGGACTCTGAAGCAATTTACTAAGTGCTAATTTTTATANTATCTGTGCCTGAAAGCCCCTCAATTTCAAATTTATAATAATTTGGTGGGAAGAGGGTTGCATTTCCCATTCCAAGGGAGGCTCCTGCCTTCCTTAGCAGACACCTGTCTTTTAAACCCAGACAATATGTCTCATTAATTTCATAAAATTTCACCTATGTATCACTGTTAGCTGAGATCAATGACCTTTCGTGCCAAAATCTTCATGGCTGTTAGAAAAAGGCTGGAGACAAGACCTCTACTCAACTATTCACAGGAAAATTCTGTTGATTGACTGTGAAAAAACTGGGAAAAATAGAATATTTCATTTTGAGGATACAGAAATACCAATAAGCATTAGCTTAGAAGTGGTATAATGACCTAGTTTGTTCTTCTGGTTTCTGTTTACATCCATTCATCACCGTGAACTCTCTGAACTACTTCTGGTGGGGTTATGCAAGGATTTCACAGGTCCCACTGCTGCTGTGCTGCTGTCCTAGCTGCAAAGACAAAGCAAAAAGAAGGTTTTTAGAAAAAAATCCAAATCCCAGACCCACTCTTTCTACCTTCAGTATGAAGAGGGAAAACAAGTAGTTCTATTACGGTTGTTATGGAACAAACGAAGATATCAGAGTTGGACAGAAGTAATTTAATTCCATAACCCTTCATGCCAGCTATGCTGAAATCACATTAAGAAAATAAGTGATATTCAGCTTAACCTCTTCTAGCTTACAGGACATACTCACAGCTTGAATCCAAAAAGATCCCGTCAACAAAGCAGAGCAAGCTCTGGTCATGCTTCTGCTGTGGCCAGAAGAGATTAATGCTGCTGCAGGAAATTGTGTTAGCTCTCCATCAGACTGGAAGTAAAGCTTCTTTATATAAATATAAACGTACACTGTAATGACCTTTGAGCTTTCATTAGAGAAAAGTTCTTCTCTTTGGGTTTGGATAACGGACAAATACAGGTGTTGTGGTTCAGCTTGCAGCTCATGAGCCACACCTCGAAAGTAAGTAAAGGACAAAACCAAGACCTGAGCATATTTAAAAGCTCAGAACTCCTCAACTTTAGGTGGAGTTTTAAGTGATAACTTATTAACTTAATTAAGTGATAACTTATTATTTACTGTGATAACTTATGTTATAACAAATATTAAATAATTTTGCCACAGATTTTGGCTGGAAGCAGCTAAATGCTGACCTGTTCATGGCAGAGTTGTGTGGGCAGTGAGGTTGTGCAGTGACTGCAAACCGACTGACTGTTCCTGCTGGTGAGCCATTGAAGTGTCAATCCTATTATTTAAAAAGCATCCGGGCTCTTTCGAGCTGTAAGTGCTCCAATAAAGCACTGTGCTTCACCAGCCTGTGTGAGAGGAGAGCGTCCTCACGGCCAAAATTTGCCATTGATCCAAGATGTGACCTTGTCAACAGCAGCAGACTGGCAGAGCAGGGCAATGAGCTTTCCACCTTGTTTCCTCCTGTAGCAATCCCTTTTGGATTTCTGGTTTTGAGGAAGATGCCATCTGCTGTCAGAAGCTCATTCAGACAATTGGGACAGTCAACTCCAGTAAAAGCATCAGAAGTCAAAGAGCTGCAGAAATATCCTCACTGAATGTGCAGGCTGAAATGCCTTTATATAGCTTCTTATTACTATCATCTCACACATTTATTCATGATTTTCTATTAGCTTGTACTCAAACTGAGCATCTTTTAAACAATCATTTGTGTTGCTGACAAAAACACTTTAGCTCAGTCTATCAGGGCTTTTGATGTCATTTGCCCTCTCGCCGTGATCATCTGCCAGCTGCCTACTTGGGCTGGTTTAATTAAAAGATATAATTGATAGGTCATGAAATTTTTATAATAGCAAGATTAAGAATTTAGAAAACTGTTCAAAAAGAAAGGTAAAAGAGGTATGAATATCAGAGATGAATCTGAATATGGCAGGTCTTTCAGAAGTACTGGAGAAGCATCAGCACTGAGTTTGTTGCACAGGGAAACCTCACTCTTTACCAAGGTAACAGCAAAAGTAGCTGTTAAATAGTAGATTATTCATTCATATTTTGAATCAAATAATATTCCTTGAAAGGGAGTAAAATACACTGTATGATCTAATAAAATGGATGTAATGGAAACAAAACTCAGTCTCAATGAATGGATGCAGGACTGAGTGTGCAAAAAGGGGGCATAAATAAAACGAAAATGGTGAAGCTTTGGATCACTTCAGCCAAAGGGAAAAGCCATTGCATGAAACAATTAATTGCTCACAAGACCGTGTTTCAGCAGCAGCATTTAAAGCCAGAATAAACAGTAGCAAAGACCTGCATTTCTTAATATCCTCTGGAAAAGGAGGTGGATGAAATTTGAGAAGGTGTGGAATGATGCCAAGTACTCTCTGAAGCTGAGTATGAGGCATCGTAGCAGGATCTCACAAAAATAAGTGATTGGGCAAGAAGATGGCACAAAACCCTCAGTGCTGGTAAGCACAGACATGCACCCAGAAAACATAACCTAAAAAGGTACAAGAGAGAGTGAGTTGGCTTTTTTTAATGACATGAGAAATGTTTCTGTTGAGCTAAACACTTTACACCCTGGAAGGGTAACTCTCCCAGGTGCTGAGTGCAAGCACATGTTGCTTTCCATAGCAAAGTGCTCTGCTTTCCAAAAGTCTTTTATTTTCCATTTATGTCAGTATTTTGAAAACACCTCTTGAATGTTAAAGCAGCTGCCCTTAAGCACACAAGATACCTCAAGATCTTTCCCTAATACAGATCAGGCCATTCCTTGGAGACCAGTGTTTCCTTCTGCTTTTCCTCCAGAGGAGGAGAGCGGGAGCAGTTGGAACTGCCAGCCAGCAGCATTGAAGCAAAAGGCATGTTATGTCACATGTTATGTGACACTTCTGGATAATGATGGTAAAGGCACTGTCTGCTGGTTGCTTTAAAATAGCACACTGTCCTGGTTTGAGACAGTTTTACTCCCAGAACCTACTTCTCTTTTCCCAAGGGTAAGAGGTATTGAAATGCAGTAGTTTATTATACAATCAAATGAGATCTAGAAACCCGTTTCTCAGTACTCAGGTGTGGAAAACCAGACTGAAATCCTCACAGCAACCTGAAAATCCCCTTTTTTCCTAAACAGAAAAAACTGACATTGATACATACTTGATTTCGCAACACTGCGTTGTCACATCAGTTTGCTTGCATCCATAGGAATGCTGCCATGGGCCCCGGCCTGCCCAGTGCACACTTATGGGCATGGGCTGTGTGCTGCCCTCTCCTTAGTTCTGTGGAGAAAGCAATCTGGGAGACACAGAGAAAAGAATATCCTGGTTGTTGGAGTATAAAAAATATCCTGGAGCTGGAAATAAATGGTCTCTCTTCTTGTTTGTTTAAAAATAGCATAGCAATTCTAAACATTGATGTTCCTCTCAGCTGATCTGGAAACTTCAGAAACTTCCAAAGGATGTGATTAATCTTCCAAGCAGGGTCCCTTGCAGCTGCTGGGGAGCCACAAAGTGCCTTGAGACACTTTGCTCTACAAACTCCATATTGGGCTCTTTAGCCTCTGACTCTTGTCATTTTTGCTGTTGAGAAGCTGGGGTGCATCACCAGCTCCCACACAGCCACAGGTATTTTTCCATCACGCTGAATCCCACTGGTTTTACCAAGCTGGAGGTGATGCTCTCTCCTAGTGCACTTCCAAAAGATGCATCTTCTCCCTTTTGTGGGAAGCCTCATGTGTTACTTATTTTCTTTTCTCAACAGACTTATCAATGTTTGATCACCAGGACAAAATTTTCCATGTTGACTGGGATGCTGACTCATCTTGAAGCTGTCAGAAGGTTCTAAAAATAGGACCTAGTGTAAAAAGATATTTAGTAAGACTGAAAACATGAAATGACTTTTTGTTTGAAATTTCTATGGCCTTATATAGTGCAGTTCACTGAGTTCCTAACCATGCTGGTGTTACTGTGACTCCACAAGGTATATTGCTTGGGATTTTGGGGTTTGGTTTACTTGGTAAAAGAAACCCCAAAATTACATGGGAAAAAATTACTTAAAAGGATTATTAAGCTTGCAAAACAACGACTTAAAAGTTAGAAATGCTACAGAAAAACTGCCACCCAAGAGAGATCCACCCTGAGCAAAACAGAGATTCAATAAATTTTTCATAGGAAAAAATATGCAAAATGTAACTAAAGAAAGTTTGAAAGCACAATGTAAGGAGACTAATATATGGTCACATAAGCAAACTACATTTTAGGATTTTGTTTCTTAGGAATTACAGAATCATGTAGTTTGTAAAAGACCCTTAAGATAAGCTTCTCAGTGTTCAACTTTGTTTTTATTTGCAATAAGTATAAAAAGTGGTAGAAGGATTCACAACACAGACAAGAAGTTGGATTTGTGAAATCTTTTACCAGGTCATCGGTATCCCAGAAAAAACTGTAAAAAATGCTCGGGTAAAACCTTTGGCTACAAGGATCCTATCAACAGCTGTGGCTTTGCGATGATAATTCCTTTCTTGAGGTTTAAAGGTCCATTTCATGGAAGATATTCATATATGAATCCACAACTACTTGTAAAAATTAATTTTCATTTGTCATTGCAGTTACTGTGCATGGGTGGCATTTTTCCTCTGAAACGGGAACCACCACATGACTTGTGGTTTGGAATCAGTTCACCACATCTGGGAAGAGGAGTTTCCGGTCCTTCCCACTGCCACCTGGGTCCTAGCATGCCTAAAGCTGCCTGCCACATCAGAAGGGGCTTGGAAGAAAAACGGCTGATTTTTACACTCATTGTTGACCGTAGCCTGATGACCATAAGATTCTCATCAATACTTTCAATTCTGTTTTGCATTTTTTATGTAAAATATCCCAAACTACTTGCTGTACTTAAATCATTCTTGTCTGCCAGATCGACTTCATGGACCTCCCCTGGATGTGTTTCTGGATGTATGGCTTCTCGCTTATGTTCCTCCCTTTGTGCTATTGATAAAGTCTCTCATTCACATAGTGCTGGTGCAGCCATCTCAAGCTGATGTCATGGAAGTATTTATAAATATAAGCTCCCACTGTACTTCCCATTTTGACACAGTGACTACCAAATGCACCAAATTCATTGTGAGTTTGTAAATAAGAAAAGAAAAAAAAACAAAACAAGAAAGGCAGAGATAATAAATGACTTCTTCTACTCACTGCACAGATTATCACAAAATGTCTTTGAGTTACTTCTGGGCCACATGGGAGCAAATCACACAAGAACCAAGAATGCCTGTTTTGGGCTCAGTTCTGGAGCAGTGGGATCCCAGAGGGGTATGAGGTTATGTACACAGGAGGACAGACTTCCACTGGGAGGATCCAGATTGATCTATCCAATACACCTGGCATTATGGCTTTTGTTGTTGCTGTCTAAATGAACCTGCCTAGACATGTCTGATGGTTGGATGGAAAATAGAGGGAGCAGCCAGGCTGTACCCCATCAGGAGACTCAATCTTTGCATTTTCACATCAGGCTGACAAACCCCAAGACCCCTTTTAAAATCTAGAATCCCTCACATGACACTGAGCAACTTTTCCAGAGGTGCATTTCAAAGCAGCAAGAATTTGCATGTACATCAGAATTGGAAGTTAAAGCTCTCATCATACCATTGCATCTTTGGTGTCCTCATTTGATCTCACGAAGGGTTCACTAACGGCACAAGAAAGCACTTGCTCTCTGCACTTGTGGTTTTTATGACAAAACATCTGTAAGGTTTCCATAAGAAACTGGAAATAAAACCTAGGTGAGATACATTACTTTTTAACACAAATATTTTTATTCTGCCCACAGGGAAGTGAGATGATCTTTAAGATCCCTTCCAACCCAAACCACTCCATGATTCTATGATTCTACTCCTTTATTTCCTCAGGAATTTGGTTGATTAAATGTAATTAACATAATTATTTAATCAAGATCACTCAGTAGTTGGCCTTGATAGTTCCAGGAGAAAGTTTTATATGTTTGCAAATAAATACCCATTTCAAAATGAGTAATTGGAAGAAGAGTAAATAAATTGAGATTACTGAGCATGAAAGAAATGTACCATTTTGCACAAGCTCACTCCAGAGTGGGCATCCTAAACATAATTAAATTTTCAGCTCAGTTTAGTGGGAAGCTGAGCGTGAGACTAATTCAGTGTCTTGCAGTACAGCAGTTGATTCACCCATGTTTCACCACCTGGTTTCCAGTAATCTCATCACTACTGAAGAAATCAAATGCTTCCCTATGTGACTGCTTGTAGTGAACAGCAATGAAGCCTGTGGGTGTGGGCTCACTTGCAACTTGGGTTATGGCCTGAAACATATGTTTTTTTTCAGTATTTACTATACTAACAGCACAAGGTTAGTTCAATATGCTCTGTTCAGAGAAATTAAATCCATCTCATTAGCATGAAATTCTGTTTGGAGCCAGAACACATGGCATCCTTCCTCCCAGCATGTCTTACACCATTGTTCTCCATGACCAAAAGAACTTCTTGGACTTTGGACATCTTCAGGCACCTCTGAGCATACCGAAATAGCCCATGGGCTGAAGAAATTGCCACCGATGACTGTACATAAATCTCCCTCTACTCCACTCTCAACACAGCTAACTTGCCAGAGGTACCCTGTTTCCTAGAAAGGGCTTTTGCAGGTTCTTAGAACAGATTTGTATGTTATTTGAAAGGAATTTGTTGTTTCACAGATTGTGAAAACTGTCACAGTGATTTAATGTTAATGATTTTGCAAAATATTCTTCCAGTTTGAATTTTAAGGCTTTGGGGAGATTTTCTTTAAGTACAGATACATAATATAGAATGAGCCAGACTCTGAGATGTCTCTGTAGAGCACAACCTGTTTGCTGACCATGGAGCCCTCTGTAACTGGGTTGTCTTTATGATGCTCTTCCTTTGCCACAAACACACAGCTGTTATTACTCATCAGTTGCAGAAATTTGGAGCAAAGACTCTGTAAACCAGGATGTATGTAGATCTAGTCAATGAAACACAAGAGTTGTCTTCATAAAAATATCCCCTCACAGAAACTATTTAAATAAACTAAGTGTAGCCAAGTCTGCAGGACATGATGCAATTAATTTTTGAGCTCCTAAGGCTCTCTGTAGTCTGGCTGTGGATGACTGCTAACCGTCCTGGAAAACCCAGATGACTGTGTGACTTTCTGGGACTGGAGGAAGACAAACACAGCCTGGGACCAGTAGAAAGCTGCGGAGTTTATAGAGCAACCAGTTTTGAGCTGTGGGAGGATATGAGAACCAGTTCTCTTATCAGTCTTTCCTACCAAAAATAAGGTGATTGATGAGTTTTCATATAATCATAGAATGTTGGAATTTGTGTTGGAAAGGACCTTTAAAGCTCATCTATTCCAAACCCCCTGCAGTGGGCAGGGACATCTTCAACCAGACCAGGTAGCTCAGCACCCCACTTAGCCTGGCCCTGAATGCTTCTAGAAATGGGGCATTTTTAAGTAGTCAGTACAGAGTTGGGGTGACACTGTTGCTCGCAGTTAAACTGTTCTTTGATGTGGATGAGAGTGAAGGCATTGCTGGGCTCCTGGCATGGCAGGCTGGGGATTAAAATGTTGGAATGTCTGAAGACATTTTCTTCAGAGGATGAAACATCTCATCATTGTGGATGATTTCCTATCAAATGGAGGGAGTACAGTGGAGTTTTCACAGGCAGTTTCCCTAACCAGATATAATCAAAAAAAAGTAATAATGAACTTTTTGAATCATAAACCAGTGACAACCTTGTCAGAGGTCAGTGTGATGTGGTCTTGGGAAGACAAACCATAAAGTGCAATGATTAGGGAGGCAAATGGCCAAAACACACACACAGAGTGGCCAAGCATCACTGAAGGATCACAAACATCAGCTAGGTTTGCCTGGTGCAGATTTTTGTCTTTTTGTTCTTCTAATTTATTTTCTTCCTGCTTCCCATTTTATAAATATGCACACTCCCTGTGGGATGGTCAAGTAGGCTGCGGAGATGTAAGACATGACAGATGCTTATTCTGTCCTGCACATAGCTGGAAACATAACAAAGTGCCTTGCAAAAGCCTCTTTCCAAAGAAATACTCCCTCAGAGCGATGATGCTGACACTAGACGGCGATGCTGTTTTTCCATAACCTCCTCAGCACAGCTATTAACTTACTCTAATGCTTTAGACTGAATCCAATAAAGTAATTGTAAAAGTCATAGTCCGGGCATTTATCTCAGATTATCATTTCAGATTTTAACACTGGCTTCTGTTGTTTCTGGCAAGTGCTCTGATTGCAGGATGTAACCAATTGCATGAGTAACTGCTTTATGCTCACCTGTTGTAAATCACTTGCTGTATTTGAAGTTTTCTTACTAATACATTTTGCACTTGTTAGTTGGTTTTCAGCCAGTCTCCAGCCTTCGCCTGCACATCATGTCCCCTGCCTGGGTGTGAAAGTATGTCCAGGATGTTAAAAAATTAATCCTGAAATATGCATGACCCTGACAGCTGCACTAAAGAAGTTGGGAATTACCAGAGAAATGTCATAGATTATTGGTGGAATGTGGAAGGAATTATTAAGCACAGCTGAAATACTAGCAAAGTGATGAGGAAACTATAGCTCACTGATGGAAACTACCCCTGAGATGAACCATATAGATATGGAGAAACAGAGGTAGCTGGAAGAAAGCCTACTGATGATGTGATCTGATACAACACTGACTTATGAGATATGCTTTCTCCTTTCCCCTCTTACTTCGCATCTTTTAAAGACTATCAAAATTCACAGTGTGACTTACAAAATGTTTGTCACGGTGCAAGGTCTCTCACAACACAACCGGAGAAAAGCAGATTGTTATCCTACGGTTGACTTTTCAGGAGAGGAATGTATTCAGTGAATTTAACAAAATGCATCTGAGAGATGGAAAAATGCAAAACTGTGTGTGACCTGAACATACCTGATCATACAGGAATGAAAACAAAAGGGAGCATCCAGTTCCCTGAGCTGGATGTGATAAAGCACCTGCACGTAGGCTGAGGGGGTGTTGCCCTCCCTGAACATCACTCAGCATGGTCCATCCAGAATAATGACACAGCATGCTCAAGGGACAATCTGATTTTAAAATTTCTTTCTTTTCTAGAGAGCAATAACAAACACACAGAGAGCAAAGCAGATCACATCATATGTAACATTTGTTAAAAACAATTTTCTCTTTGGACTTCTTCTTTGGTTACTAGAAAAACATTTATTGACATTTTTGTCCAAAGCTACAGCATGTTTTCATAAGCAAACTAAGGGAGAAAAACTGAAATTACTGGATTAAATATATCACTGTGCAAGCAATTCATCATCTGCTTGCAAGCTTGTACCTAGCCTTGGCTGTAAGGATCTGGTCTGGGTCCCGTATTAGTCAGGACTTTCAACAGCAATATTGTATTATAGAGCAAAGTACAGTCTAACAAAATTTCTGGATGACAGAGTGTGTACTCCTACTACTGGCTCTGAAAGTGTGTTAGGCACGGGGAAAATACTGAGTAGAGGGTTCCTTTTCCTTCCCAGGATATGGCTGCAAACTCATCCAGCACCCACAAGTGCATCTTCAATAATCCACGAGTGAATAAATATCCTGGTAACACTCTGATTTGGAAACTCTTTTTTCATACGTTAAATAGAACATGGAAAACTACAGCTTAGTTCGCATCCTCATTTGTAGCCCCAGGCCAAGTCAGTGAGAGATGACACAGCCATTCTGTCCAGGGTAAAGTTAATCTAACCTCTCTTTGCCAGGGCTGCAGCATCCATGATCTTCCTCTAATGCAACCTGGGGGACAGCTGTTCTTATGAAATCTGATTTTTTTTATATTCACAGGTCAGCAGACTTCGGAATCATTCTTTACCAAATTTCTGCACTTGATATTCATCATTAGCTTGTCATGTGCAGCTCTACCCATATTAAATGAAGTTTGATTGCAAAATTTCTCAGTTACTATTCAGTTTGTTTTCTCCACAGACAGTTGAAAAATCTATCCTGAGGCCACAGTTCCTTTCCTAAGAATCTTGGAATCTCTGTCTTGACTCAGTCAGGTTGTAATGTATTTCTTGAATTAGACAGAATTCCCTGTAGAAACTCTATTTAATACTTTTTGTAGTTTTATTATAAATCTCCAAAAATGTAAATATACTAATATCAAGCACTATAACCCTAGTTTTCTGAGGGAGCCTGTACATTTTCTTTAAATGACCTCCAAATTTTTGGAAGTGGTGAGAAACTAATATAAAGCAAGATTTAGTTTTCCAGCATCCACAGTTGTGTGCACATTTGTCTATATATGTGTATGTATAGTTTATGAATACATACTCTAATAACTTCGGATGGATACAGATATCTGTCTACACTTTATCCCCACTAAAGGGTTGTACAGTTGCCTTGGAAATACATATTGCAAAGGGATTCAGGTAGAGAGTCTATAAAATTGCTCTTGATGCAGAAAGTAGATAGACTCTTACTCATTTGAATAACCAGCAGATTCCATTCTTCAGGTAACTCTTCCCCGCCTCCCCTTAAGCAAGAGCATGTTTGTGGTGAGATATTAATCATTTCCTGCAGCACTGTGTATATAAAAGGAGCCCAAGGCAGAGCCACACACAGTTCACCCAGCTGAGGAGCAGAGCTGACGCTCAAAATGCTGGTCCAGGTTGTGGCTCTGCTGGGTCTGGGGCTGCTGGGCAGCTCAGCAGCACTGCAGGAGGAATACTCCAGGACTTTGGTGGGATTGATCATTCGAGAACTTCTCCAAGATATGAAGAAACTAAATTTAAGTGCAGTAAGTTCCTTAATTTTGAACAGTTTTCCCCTAGCTGCCCTTCTATTCCAGGTTCTATTCTGAAGTTACTAACTTCATTTTCTCTTGAGCAGGTTCCCAGCCTTGTAACAGTGAATGCTACGGTAAGAAACCACATGCTTCTATTTAAAATTATTGTCTAACGTCCCCGAATTTCTTTCCCACTTCAGAATTCTAATAGCAGTAAGAGAACTTTACAGACCCAGGGAAATGAAAAGTTTTCGCAAGAGCCTATAGAAAGCTGCTGCCAATGCTAAAATGCTTCAGTAGTTCTCTCGGTAGGCAAAGGTCTTAGATATGCACCAGCATCTTCCTGGAAGCCTCACAAATTCACTCTGCTCCTTTAGTTTTAGAACAGTCTGTTTAGTCCATATCCTATACAGACCCATTCATTTCACTGACCTGTATTTTCCTGAAATCCAGTGAGAAAATGAGCTTTTTATGGAGGACATGAGGAGTACCAGTGAGAAATAGCAGCCCATCTCCTATTAAAGTGAGCAGAAGACAAATGGCATCAGCCCCTCTTAGTTTCAGGGAGAAAAGTTGAAAATTCACACCAGCAGCATTAATTGCTTTTATTTCATAAAAACAATTCTGATCCAGTTTCAAGAGAGACACAATAGCAAGACATGAAGCCCTAATGCAGGGTTGGCCCTCCTTTCCCTCGAGGAACAAATATCTCCAGAACTGAAGACATCCAAATTTTATTTGTCCATTTTCTACTGGCACCTGCAACTTACTTAAGGCAGTTGGGAGTTTTTGGACCCTGGCATGTTCTTAAATGAAAATTACAGATTGTACTATGATTTTCCTAAATTTGGCATCCAGTAAATGGTTGAATACAGAATCAGGTCTAATGCTGAAAACACACCTCTTAATTCCTGTAGGTTATTATTTTTCATGGGTATTTAAATTCCTGGGATACAATGTTTTATTATGTGCTACCAAATATTACTGTTGAAATAACTGTTGAAATAACTCTTCCCTGTCCCTGCAGGTGGAGAGATGCATGCACAGCCACCTGAAAACCTTTGCTAGCACCTTGACAGCTCTTGACACTCGCAGCAAAGTCATCGCCAGAAAACTGACCAGACTTAACACCTACAAAAACATCCTCCCCAAAGTAAGTTTGGCTTTATGGTACTTAATAGCAAAATAATCAGCAAAGGCTGTTCAATAATGGGGCGTGGCAGCTGGGATGGCACTGAGCTGGCTGCAGGGGACACTAGAGATCTCTCCTGAAAATCATATGATTAAGGAGGGTGTAAATATATCCACTTTCTTCCTTGGATCACACTCTGACATCTTTTCCCGTGGTAATCCCAATTGCAAGAAAGATAATAGTATGAAAAAATCCCTCAAATATGAGTGGAAGCTGGGACAGCACTGGGGCTCAAGGCACCTGTGCACACTGCCAGGTGATGAGCTGTCACCCACACATTATCACCCTGCCTTGGAGCCCCCGGAGACAGCTCACCCAGCTTTCCAAAACATGCTGTGGGCTATTACCGCCCACTTGTAAGCTGAGGTATCAAATACCAGAGACTTAAATGTGGCATCCAAGTTACATGGCTCCATTATGTTGTCTTTTTTTTTTTTTAAGGATCTCGATAAGGAATGTAAGACTGCACAAGTAACATGGGATGACTTCCTGGACACACTAGACAGATTCTTGAGATTGCTCTCTGAGAAAATTCAGAATGCCTAAATAGAGCAACTAGTCCAAATATGAGAAGAAAAGGAGAACCTGAACTCTACTGCAACCAAACTGTGACTCAATTAACTAATCCTCAGGATATGGCCACAAATATTTATATATAGAGAGAAATATGTTGTCTATATATATGTATAAAAAGTGATATTATAACAGCAGCCATGTTCACTATAATGATTGAAACATGCTGATTTTTTAAAAGACAAGCACTTAAATATTTAAATATTTTAGATAATTTTAATATTTTAACTTATGTCTTTTTTATAATGAAAGAGGAATTTTTATTATTTATTTATTTA
>VYZQ01048543.1:15526-30760 GCA_013400655.1 Mystacornis crossleyi | reverse complement strand
ATACTTAACACCACTGATGGTGAGCTCCATCTAGACACTCTCCTAAGAGCAACAGTGAGCTGATTGAACATCACATCCACTCAGATCTGCAGAGAAGTTCAGAGACAGCAAATCCGAGAGGCATCAGTCCTGAAGCCTCGAAAAATCAGTACAAAATTAACAGCCTGATACTGGCAGCAGCAGAACTGTATTGCTGGGTTAACAACAACATTTTGTCAGATGAAAGTGTTTTGTGGATATAATTTTTCACCACCAAGTCATAATCTTCCCACTGATACTTAAGGTTTAAAAATTCCTCTTTCCAATTACTACAAATATATGCCACAGTATATTTTAAAAGTAGCCAGATCCAGTTCACATTGATATTCCAAAAATATGCTCCCTCTGCTGAATTCTGCTGTTTGACCTCATTCCTGGAAAAGTGTGCTAATAACATATTCACTGTAAACAGACACCAGCAACTGCCAGGGAATTTAGCAAAGAATAAATGAGGTCGAATATCCTTTGTTATTTCAGGTTTATCCAGAGACATAGAGGTCATTGAACCTGTACTTCCATAATACAGCAATTATTTTATACTCTATTTAGGGATGAGTCAGTATTTTCATTCTTATCCTTCCAAAGCCTGTATTTTGAATCAATTACCCCCACAAAACAGGTAATGAAGTCTATAGACTACATATCAGTAACTGTATCTACCTGGAAGTGAGAGGAGACACTTTAGGAGCTTCCCAATGACAATGCAGCTCTGCATAATTGCAGCAGAAAACTGTGCCTTCAAGGCACTAATGATCTTGTCAGTAAGACAGGAAAAAAATTTAAACTCTGCTATAGCTAGAGGATGTGAAAGAGGACTGTAGAGAAGAAAAAAAAAAAAAAAAAGTCCCTAAACATAAAGGTTTTGGTCCTTACCTGTGGACGGAAATGTGAAAGTTTTATGCAAAGTATATTTATATAAAGGGTGATATTGCTAGTCTATAGCAGTAAGCAGTAGCTGATGTTTCTTTAAGAGCTTTAGGACTAAAAAAGCCTGAAGTAACATTAAAACTAAAGCTGTTTAAAAGTAATGTGCTTCAGAAGAAACAGGAATGCACGAAGGTTTAGTTTTTACTGAACTTTAATAAAAGTGAACCCATTAAATGACTGCTAGGTGCAATCTGCTGATCCAGAACCAGATGCATTGGAGTCTCCTGTCGAGGTAATGGGCTGCTGATAAGACCCATGGGAGATACAGCCTGCAGTGTTGACATTTTCTGTGCACTGAATGCAAGTCTGTACTGTATTTTTTGTTATTTGAACTCATTTTCTATGCTTATCTTCCTCTTTGCCTCTATAATAAAATACATTTAGAACATCTTCATACCAAGACTTGTACTGAGAACCATGCACCTTCCCCATATCCTGCCTGAACATCAGATTTACAGTGACAGCAGAGTCACTTCTTACACACAGAGTCACACATCCTATGAGAAACTCCAGAGCTTTACTGAAATTCTGTAGAGACCACTGGGCTTGTGCTTCATGACTTAAAATACAGTTTCAAGAGAAAAAAGCGTGTTTGCTTGCAGCAAAGTAGACATCTTCCGAAAGATTAAACTTTGTCTATTTGAGTGCCTCCAGGGACTTTGCAAATAACTGGCCTTTCAGTTTGTCAGCAAAGCTGAAATATTGGATCCACCCAGATATTGGACAGTGGAGTCTATCCAGCCTTTAGCTCACAGACTCCACCATAAAAAGTGTGCTAAATGAAATTCTTTTCAGATGGATATTCAAAATTTCTGAGAATTCCTGCATTTCAGATTGAAGAAGGAAACGAAAATGTCAGTTTGCGGAATACTTTTTAAGGGTCCCATTTTGTTCTGCTTGAACACCTTACTAGACCTGCCTTTCCTGGGAATTGCAAAATAATTTCCTGTTGACTTTCTGTGGTGCCTTCCAAGCTTTGTTTCTGTGGAGTAGATCCCTTCTAAACACACGAGACATATCAAAGCTCACTAATGCAAACCAGACTGTGGACGTCTTTTTCATTCAATGAGTGTGGGCTGTGGGCAGAGATATTTCATCATATGGATGCTGATGATTGGCTGACATTTGGGAAGTGCCTGTGGATAGGACAAATTTAGTATTAAACGTCCGTGGCATGGCTTAAGGGAGGTTTATATGAGTCAGTACACTTTGATCTGTTAAAATCTGGACCTTTGTCTTTAGGACAATCCTTTCTGAATGAATAAGTTGCCAACATTTTGATCTAAGAATTGTTTAAATTTTCTTGTGTAGTCACACAAATGAAGAAATGCATGAGCAGTGATAATATGGAAATGTGCCATTTTGCTGTGGAGAGTTAAAGTTATGTTTGCTAAACTAGTAGGTAGTAGCAAAACTTTAAGCATCTTCTACATCTTTGCAATAAGTAGCTGCTTGTTGGGTTTGGGGTGAGGGTTTGGTTTGTTTTTTTGTTTTTTTTTTCTTTTTTGGAGGCATGTGTTTGGCTTTCTTTTTTTTTTATTTCAACACATGTCCCAGTCACTCTAACAAAAACCAAGACAGAAATGCAAAACAAACAAATAATAACTTCTACCAATAACTTGCAAAAAGCAATGTAGTTCCAGAAGCTGTAGAAGATGACACCTCTTCCAGCATGACCAATGAAGGATTTTCAGTAGTACCTCCCCTGTCACCATATCATTTTTTCGTTATAATGATCACTTCCTTCAAAATCTTTCCTGCTGTATCATTCTGCTTTCATTCACCCTGCATGCTAGCACACAACCGAAATTCTAACAAAGTTGACTTCTGCTATAAATCACTGCAATCTAAGGTATTATTTTTATAAATATGGATAAGACCTAATTTGTTAAAAAAACTCGAATTTCCACAAGCATATTGACAAAGATTGACAAAGATTTCAACAAAAGTTAGAATTTCTGGCTAAAATCAAGGTGGAAAATTACTGTTTCCATATCATCTGTGGGACTTCATGCATAACTAGTTATCTTGTAGGATCTGCAGGTCTTTATTTCACATTTTTAAAATTTCTGTCTTGATGTAGAATAGAAAAATGTTACTAAATCTTCATATCATTGGTGTCAACTACAGAGGATGGAGAGCACTCCCTGCCTTAATTTGGCATGTTTATGGAAACCCAAATTTTTGCAAATTTAAATACCAATATGTGAATTTGTGTTCATATTGCTTTACTCCTTAGTAATACAGGCAGCATTTTACTAAGTAGCATTGGAAAGATGTAAAACATTAATGTATAATTTATTCAACTGTTTATGAAGGAAGCTTGCTGGTAGAATAATTTTGAATAAATATTTTACTCATTGATTCAGCTAATTTATAAATAACAAACTTGACTCGTTAATATTTTATTCAAAGCAAAATGCCAAAAATTCACTGGATACAATTTATGCAACACAATTCATATATATGTAATTGCATATCACTACTCCAGGATTCAAAAGAATATTTTTCTCTGCTGATATTGAATGAGTAATGAATTATTATATCTTATTTCTTTGGTTTTATTTTTAACCTAATTGTCTGTGTTGGATAAGGGCTTTCACCTTTGTAGTCACTTCTTACAAAGAAACTTCTTGTATATCTATAAAGTCATGATTCTATAGTCAAAAACAACAGCAACTTTGTCCAGACCTTACTCCTAACTGAGAGAACAGTAACTGGAAATGAAAAATTACCAATCTCTTAGCTAATGGTAAAAATGTACTCAATTGTGTAAACTATGAGCAATGAAGTGTACAAATTAATTAAACATTAAAAATATTGAGGAAAAAGGTCTTCCACTTGGTGTTCAGCCAATCAGGGATTTAAATATAGCAAAAACATGGCAATGATGCATACTTCCACCAAAATAAGAATAATAAAACTGCCAAAAATAACACAGGAGAAACAAGTGCTAAGCAAATACTTTCTGTATTTAGATGTAGGTCTGATATACCCTCATGCCACAAGCTCAGGAAATATTTTCAATTGAAGATAGCTATAAAGCTTATGATATGCATAAACATTAGCAAACTAAATGGAGAATAACTTCAACAGCTGAGGCTATCTGATGTTATGAAGATTGTAAAATAAATATTGAGAAAGTGTTGAAACTTACACCACTTAATGAGTGCTAATATTGTGCCAGCTTTCACAACAAAGAAATAAGATGATGCAATTAATCTGTAGAGGTTGAGACGTTTTCAAAAGAAATACTTTCAGCAAAATAATTCACCCTTCCGTATTTGGGGAATTATTTTTTTGAAGCCTATATATATATATGTGAACTTCTGCATTTGATGTAGTAATACCCAATATTTATTCATGTAAAAATACAGAAAGATGCAACATCAATAGAAGATGCAAACTACAAACCACCAAATAACTGACTAATCCTCCAGTGTGGTTGGGTGGAGTGACAGGACAGCTTCCACATAGATTTCAAAGGGACTGAGACAAGGTTTGTCATTATTTAACACTTTCATGGATGTCCTGGGAAATCAAATGTTGTCTATACCAAAGATAAATGTCATTCACTTCACTTGGTATATAACTTTTTTTGAGATCTTGAATGTGTTCATTAATCTATGGCCAAATATCATAAGGAGCTTTTGGATATTATGGGAGATTTTCAAGACAAGGACAGATTGTAAAAAGTGGTTCTTATTTTCATTTTGACAAGATGCTTTGGCAAGAATGTATCACAGCCACTAGCATCATACTATTGGAACTTGTCCACCAAAGGTCTTGTGAAATCAGATTTTACTAAGCACTAATCTTCATCTTTTATTTTCAGAAAGACAGTTTTTAACAGCTGCAGATATATCTTATCTTAAAAGATAGTCTTGACCCTTTAATCCATAGCCATCATAATGGATTCAAGCTTAAAATGTGAATTTAAGAAAAAAAAAAATCAAATTCCCCTGTTCAGGGAAATTAAAACTTAGTTTAAATTAGACATAGAGGAAACTGAACCTGGGCTTTACTGGTCTCCTAGCAGTATCATCTTTGCTGAAGCAGTTCGGCGGAAATTGTAACTTAAATGCTGGCACAGAAAAAAGTTCTAAAATACTGCAAGCTATTTGAAAATTAAATTGTCCTTCTACATTCATGCATATCTTAATAGCATTATTCATTTCGTATTCACATTAGACTTCCTCCTAATGCATAAGCATTAAAACCTGAGCTGCAGTTCCAGCTCTGCTGTACCCGGCTAGGTGCTGGATATAGATCATAAAGAAAGGTTCCTGCCTCGAGGGATGGGGAGGTCAAGACCTTTACCCTGCAAAGGCTCATTCAGGAGATTAGTTTCATTAGCTGTGAGAAGAGTGACAACAACAGACAAACCTGCCTAACTCATCCATCCCAAATTTTAGTTAAGGAAATGGTCCCAATGATCTCAGTGGAGCTGCTCACAGAACATTATAAATTTAAATGCCAGCATATGTATTTGAAAGATCAAGGTCATACGCATTTTGTTTCTTCCCTTTTCCACTGCACATGATTTATGCTTTTTCTAATGGTGCGTTGTCAGACAAGAACAGCTGCAAGATGAATTATTGTCCAAAGTGTTCATCTGGTCCCCCAGGTGTATGGTGTCCTGTGAAATGTTGGCTTGGGATAATTCAACAGTCCATCTCTTACTGGCTTTCTTTAGCCTGAAAAATGAATCTGCATTGCTGTACTCAGATATTGCTGTTATCCTTCCTCTGACTGACCCTCTGACACGTTCTTGTTCTTTTATACATTAATGACCCAAGTGGAAGGCAGGACACATGAAAAGAAACTTCTCTTCGGATGACAGTTTTGGAATTTTAGTGTTATTTATGGCATGAAAAAATTTTGAATAACGTTTCTTTGAGTCCTTAGCCAGGGTCTGAGAGTTTTGCATAAAATCCGAGACTCCTGGATTTATTTCCCATCATATTTGTCAAATATTATATTATTGTGCTTCAATTTTCTTTAATACTTTGCAACCAAAACATTTGTGGAATAAAATATCTTTAGATTACAAAATTTTTTAAAAGTTTTATAAAAGCATCTATTTATTAGTCTCATTAATGGTAAATCCTGGAAATTAATGTTTGACTTTTACCTTAACCTCAAATTATCATCAAGTTTCTCACATAAAGAGATTGACAGGCTTTTTTCTTTTTTTACCTAATTGGTAACATTTACCTTTACTATAGAATTTCCTAATGGAAGAGAAGTGCATGGGGAAAGTGTAAAAAAGGCTGTCATGGGTTGACACCCCTTCCTGCTTTTCAGGTTTTTCTTCCTTTTGGCTCTGTTTCCTGAAGGAAGTGGTTTGCAGCACAGGCACTCTAATTTCCTCCAGAACTTGATAGAACCAATCAATTAACCAATTTGAATATAGACAGCTCTATTGAGCCACTTAGAGAAGGGATACGCCTCTATGAGATACAGATTTAAGAAGGGAGAAGGAGAGAATTGCTCTCTTGCCTTTCCGGTGTTGACAGAGGTAACTTGAGGGTCCGCTCAGCCCCAGGGGGGAACTCGGCTGGTCTGGCGGGGCCCTGCAGGGCCCTGCTAACGTGAACCTGTATGGCCCGGCAGGGGGGCCGAGTCGGGCCATGGTCCAGCTCTGCTGCTGGGCTATGGCCTTAATCCCCTCGGCCCCAGGGATGGTGCGGGGGAGGGCGGATCTCTTCCCCCCCCACCAAGCCCCATGCGGGCCCAGGCCTCTCCTGGCAGGCCAGGCTGGGCCACAGCCCCAGGTCCAGGGGTGGCGGGCTGGGTCCAGGGGTGGGGGACCACAGCCCCTGAAGCTGCCGCCTGGCAGTGTGTGGACTGAGATGCTCGCACTTCACTTCAAACCCAGCTCCGGCTGCAAAAAGCTGCAACAACCAAAGCTGCCGCTTCACAAGAGATAAGGTCCAGTTTTCAAAGTCCCACAATGGGAAGATTAACCCCTTCAGTGCTGTAAGTTTTTCTTCCGAGATATGAAACCTGCAATCCTTTCCCAGAAAAGGCAAAGACACAGAAGAAAGGGCTGAAGCCTAGAGAGAAGAGAGAGAGGAGATGCTAGAAGCTGAAATTCTTTTTTAAACCTATGGTGATGGACTCGGGTATTAGAGACTCCCTGTTAATTTCATTATAAACTTTGGGAGGGGAAAAGCTTTACAGCGGAATGTGTTCGGATTTTTTTCCTCTTCTTTTTTTTTTTCCCTGGACTGTCTCAGACCAAGGTGGAGGCCTGGAGGAGTGCTCACTTTGGCCCCCAATCTGATGAGAGGAGCTACCTACAGAAAGGACTTCAGATTTTTTTTTCCCACAGGTTTTCTCTCTATAGCGAGGGGGTTTATCCTGGAGATAGATGAAGTGAACATTTGTTTTTTCTGGAAGTGCTTGTCCTTAAAATTCTACCCCCTGCAGCTAAAGGTGAATCCTCGAACACAGTTGTGGCGAAAGCTGTGATCAAGGTAAAGGAACCCCCCTCACATGTCAACAGAAAACCACCCCAGACGGCGGTTGTGCTGTGACATGGATGCCATGAGAAGATTGTTCTTGTGGAAAAGTTCCATAGCTGAGCAAAAGAGACTTCTCTCTCTCTAAATGGACTGACACAAGATTGTTATAGAGTGGTAAACTGTCTGAATTGATTTTAAGTTTGTGTCTTTACATTACAGGTGGATAGAGGAGGTGCTGGAGAAAAAGGGGGGTTAATTTGCTTTAATTCCTTTTTATTCCATTTTAGTTGTAGTTGTAGTAATAAACTTCATTATATTCTTTAAAGTTTGGTGCCTGCTTTGTATTCCTCCTTGTTCTTATCTCACAGAAAGGGGAAAATGCGAACTAAACCACTACAAAGGCCAAGATGCAACACAAAATATTTTGTATTGTGACTAAGGCTTCTGCTCATGGAGTGCTACTTCATACCTGATTTTGTCATCTGCATTCAAAAGAGAGTATTTCTTCTGGTGAATACAATTTGTGCTGTATCAAATATTGTATGTGAAGTTAGTAACATCCATTTTGGGTTACAGCTGTAAATAGTAAACTGGAGTTTGGGAATTTCTGAGTAAAAACGATTTCAGTTTACTATTCCACTTCTGGGATTATGACAGTGAAATCCCAAACCATATGTTCATGTTATGTTATTCTAATACAAGTTTCTGAATTGACTTTTACTACACTATTTGTGTTTCATAAGAGATTCAAAAGAATGTATTACTAAGCTGAAGTCTAAGAGCCAGTGAGTAAATATCTGCCAATATGTATGTAGGGATCTTTGAAATAATTATTAAAACTTATTTGATATCAGAGAATTGAAACATTTGTCAGTATCTGCTGTTATATGGAGGTAAGAAAAAGCACAAAGAAAAATAGTCCAAACTTTTTCATCAGCCTCTGAAACCTGTGAAAATTTTGATTAGCAATTATTCACAGAGGTAAATTACTCAAGTGTTCCTTAAAATAAGCTGTCAACAGGAAAGGGATAGATATACTTGGCAGATTCATGAAATAAGGTTAAGACTTTAAATTAGGAGTGCAATTTATCATTCAGATTAGTAAGGATGAAACACTGCAAACAAAATCTCACAAAATTTGGCAAGGAAAGAAAAGGAACAATAGAACTATAGGGAAAAAAAAAACACATCAGATATTCTATCATATTTGGTGACAGTATTTGCCGAATTAAAAAAGAGAAAAATTCAGTCTTCTGTGATCTTAAGTAAATACAAGAGAGATAGAAAATTAGATGATCTACATTACTGGCATAAATACAGTGATATGCAGTGATATGATTAAAATCACACATTCCTACACATACATAGTCTTTATACACTGATACAGAGTTAGATGCATTTTAGATGTATTACCTGAATAATTCTTCAGCAACTGTAAGAAAAATTGCCTTCATTACAGGACTTGGGTTTATTTATAGGGCTCTTAATTAGAGTGAAATTGCCAAACCACCCTTCCGAAAAATGAAGCAGTTCCTTATTTGCAAAAAGATTTTCCTTCATCAACTTTCTCATGACAAACAGGACCATGGAATGCCACACCTTATTCTTCAGAACCATTTTTAGTACAGCTTGCATTTCAGTAAAAGCATTTTCTTCTGTCTGATGCTCAGAGAGAATTGTTTTCATTGTCACTGTTGCCATCTCTATCTCTTTGCCATTATTCTGAAGGGATACCAGGGTGGGGAAACCACACCATATCCACCTGTAAGCAGCACAGGTCCCTTCTACAGCCTCCAGCTTATCCCTAACTCTGGCAGCTCACCAAGGCAAACATATCAAGTACAAAGTCTTTGTACTGCTTTCCACAGCCTATTGCACTCATGGGATAACAGCAGGTGGTTTTCAACAGGAGATTCAATACAGTAGAGACAGAAAGTGCCAGGGCCCACATATTCCACATCTTGTTTAGATTTTAAACAAAAAGAGATTATTTCTTCATTTCATCTTGAAATTGTATTAATTCTCTAGAAAGCAGCTCAAACTTTTAATTAAAACTCAAATCATATAACAGCCCAGTTATTTCTCATAGTGACTTCAGAGTCAACCTTTTCTATAGCACAGAAAACATTCACATATAAACACACCATGTTGTTTCATCGTGTTTCTAAAGATAGGATGGGAAATGAGCAGACATTTCAAAACAAAAATGTATCTCTCACTTCCAATATCAGCAGCAATGTTTAAACACAGTGATAATATTGCACAGGATGCACAGGCCAAAAACCAGTAGCCTCAAGGATATAAAACTAAAGATAATTAAAGCTTTACTGAAAACCCCTTACCTCCAGCAAATCAACTAAATAGTATATCTAAAATTGTCTCTTGAACACTGTGATCTTCAAAGAAGAAAAGATTATGAAGAATATAGCAGAAACATAAGTGCTGGTAATGAAGTATTTTACCATCACTTGGCTATATACATAGGTTCACTTTTGTCTGCTATGCCACTCTACCCAAAGTCTGGACAAGATAAACACAAACCATCAGAGAACATTACAGCTGAAGATACTTTATGTTCTTTTGTGAAAGAGGTGTTTATTAGTATTGATATTTACAGAAAACAATAAATTATTTTTTAATTAATTATACAGTCAGAGTGCTTTGGATTGGAAGGGACCTTAAAGTTCATGTCATTCCAACTTCCCTGACATGGGCAGGGACACCTTCCACTAGGCCAGGATCTTCAGAGCCCCATCCAGTGCAGCCTTGAACATTTCCAGGGATGGGGCATCCACAGTTTCTCTGGGCAACTTGTTCCATAGTACAAACTTTAAGTGTTTAACAAGGCCTTCCAAAGTCAGAATAGCATCTAATTTTACTGGACATTTTCCTTCTAATTTCCTTCCTGTAACTGGATCTTGGGCACTTCAGTTCATGTAGAGACACACTGCAGATTCTAGTCAGACATTTAGTGACATGTTTTCCCATACAACATTTATTAACTTTCTATTTAATAGTTTATAAGTGGAAGCATCATTGATGACAACTTTAGAAGTGTTGCTTTGTTTGCTGACAACCACAGGAATTTTTAACAGACACTTCCACTTGCTGCAGTTAAAACAACCTACATACATATTTCCAAGACTGTATTTCCAAGACCTACATATGTATTTCCAAGAGGTGGGAATGTGTGTACACGCACATATATGTATGAGTCGATGAAACATTTCTGCAGGAAAATGTGCAGTAATTTTCTGAAAAAAGTGCAGGCATAACAGTAAGTAATTTTTAACTGGAAAAGTACATACATTGCTGAATTCAGTGTAGACAGAACAAATGAAATGGCTAATTTTAGGATTTTATAACATTGTCTATCAGTGTGAATTATTCATATTCGTTTAGATTTTGGTAAGCTTTTATGACTCAGGATGAAATTTAACTAAGGCAGCTACTCAATGTGTCACAAAGAAGTGATCTTTCACCAAGCTAAAGAATCACGATAATCAAGCACTCTGCCTTGAAATTTCAGGTGAGCTTTGTCTCACTGGTACCAGTTATTACCAAAGAAGAGTTACACAACATGAAGGACCCACATTGACCAAACTGTAGAGCCCCTGACAATTTCGGCTCTTTTTTGCCTTAACAGGCACAAACATCTTCATAAGCTTCTGGAATAATTAAAAAAAAATAGTTTTAATGCTTGCAAATCCCTCAAAGTTTCACTGAAAGTAAAAATAAACCCATAAAAAGTTATCAGATTTATATTTGGACTTAGAAGCCTTGATGAATGTATTAAACCACAGGAACAAATACTGAATAAACATACCATGCCACACATCTCCCCCTTGTGGAAGGAATCCCAGCTATTATTAGCTTAGATGAATCACTAGGGCAACTGCTCTTGCAAAAAACACCTTTCTAGAACTAGCCTGAAGATTTTTCTTCTCCTCTTTAAAGATCTCTATTTCTGGATGATTCCACATACTTGGATATTTGCTTTTGCTGGAATAATCTACTTGCTCAAAACACTGAGTACTGAAACAAACACCATATGCCTCTTCTCAACTCCAATCCTCTAGTGATCTTTCTGTAAAAGAGAGGGCCTTCCTATGCATTTAAAATAATTCCTCATCTGCCTCACACTGGGGAAACATTTCTTATTTCATTAGGCATAGATACTCAAAGGGAAAAACATGAATAACAATACAGAGAACATCGACTTGGGAGAAATTAATTTCAGGAAGGAGCTGGAGACCTCAGTTTCATGCACATGACAGTCTAGTCCAGTTTCTGAAAACAATGGACACATTTCAGTAGCAAAATCTATGGGTCAAATAATCAAATAAAAAGATGATTCAGCATTGAGCACACTTAAAGTGGTGTTTCTAAAGAGTGTTATATAGGAAAAACAATTTACACTGGAAATTCATCAACTTACTGTAGCTTTAAACTCCTGTGCCTAATACCCATGAGATAAACTATAACTCCATTCCACTTCAGAAACTCCCAAGCTGAGGCTTAACATCCTGAGTGACAATGAAGATGACTTGTTTTGGTCAGCCAACTCTTACTGCAGATGGTCCAGCAATAAAAAAAACACTCAAAACATCTGTTCCTGTCCTCGACAAAAAAATTTCCCAGAATTTTTTGGATTCAAAACACTGGTGTAGAGGTTAACATCCTTATATAATTTTCTAAATATAAAATAGAAATTAGGGAGATTTGGACTAAGTCATACCAGAACAAAAACAAAAATAGGAACCACATCTCCTGTGCCTGAGCCCAGTAAATTGTACTACATGGCAAAAACATGTACTACAAGTTTTATTCTATAATTTTATCCACATAGGTAAAAGGCCATAGGAAGAGAATCCTTTTCTGGAGACAATGTATGTTAATGGATGGAAATCCATTATAGTCACCAACAGTTTTCAACTTACAGACAAACCCAGAGGAGTGATAAGGTCATAAAGTAGTTTTGTAAAGTTTTGTCCCTGAAAAGAGATAATATTGCGATAGTAAAAAACAAAATTAATTTCCTTCTCAATGGCCCAGGATTTATATAAGGAGAATAAGGTAGGTCCAAAATGTCTGATAAACCTGATATTTTGACTTCAAGATGTTCAGAATACCAGGCACAAGAATGAGATGTTGAGCAATTTCTCATTAATCATTGAAATACCACTTTAGTTATTTCAGACCAGCCAGCTGTACAGAGAGCCTGTTAGCTGGAACCTCTGGGAACCAAGATTTCCTGTACCATTTCTTCTGATTATGCTCAGAAAAAAATCTACAGTTTCAAAAACAAGCTCTTCTACTTTTGGCTCTCTTTTACATGGGATTTTACAAATTTTACTTTAAAAACTCTTGATTTATGAAGAAGGGTAATTTGATAGATATTAATTTTAAACATTTTTCAAAAGTTGTAGAACATGTCTACAAACTGGCATAGGTGGTCATAAACCAGTGCACTGCCAAGTCTGCTTAAAAAGTAGACTTTGAAGACTACCCAGCAAGGTTTTGCTGTCTCCAAATTCTGTGGACAGAGAATAGTAAACATCCAAATAGATTTCTTTATTAGCAGGTTCAGTTCTTTCCTCCCATATGTTGTTTCCTTCATAATATATTGTTTAAAAGTATCAGACTGAATCACAAAAGGTCAAAAGAATTTTTGTAATCTTATTTTATCATATACCACGATTATATTACAAAAGAGCAGAGAATGGGTTTCTTATTTAATATTCAGTCTGTTTTATCTCTTGCTGACAGACTGAAATATTTTTATCCTATTCAGGAAGACTTTTATTTGTGAAAAAAACTCCTCTTGAAAAATTAATGTCTGGTGTTTTCCTGGGCCACCTGTTTCAAACATTTAGAGGCAAATACGTAAAAGTCAGAAGTTTCTTCTCTGTTACTTTTTCTAGGAAAATACATTTACTAGCAGTAGTCAACATTTCTTTCATCAGTGTGGATCTATACAGCAGCTGACTGACAGTTATGTCACAGATCACCATTTCAGCACAGAATTCTTACTCTGCCTCAGCAAAATGCACACACTGATAAGCACTACACCAAAAGTTGATAGGCTCTTGATTTAAACTTCCTTCCAGAGCTGCCGTGAGAAATCTTAGAGAACATTGACTTTTTTGGGAATGAAATACGACAGCAAACAGTAGCCCAAAAAACCTATCACTAAAACAAATGTTTTTATGACATAAAACTGGTTTTATGACTCTTCTATGTTTTCCTTCCCAGACCACTGTCATGCAAGCAATCCGGGAGCTGATGGAGAGCAGCCCTTCCAGGCAAGCCTGGCAACACACTCATCTCCCTCCAGCCCTCTGGACTCTTGTAACAAACCTAGCTTTGGTGGCAAGAGGTAACATCCTGAGATGATTAGAGTAATGCTGTGAGGGATAATTAGGCATGCGTCCTAAATATTTTTCTTGAATAAGTATCGCAGTGGAAATAAATTATTTTCATGTCCTGGTTGCTGTGGAGCAATAAGACAGGGTGCTCCAGAAGGAGGAATACGAGCCAGAAGTCAAGGTGACCCTCCACTACCTCCTCTACAGACCCAGAGTACCCGAGCAAGATTGGTGAGATCAACAGGTCCAAACACCCAGGGATCAGAAAGCAAGGTGACATACAAGGTCAGCTCCAGGAAAATTGCAGGAACTCAGGCTGAGCAGAGAACAAGGCTGAATGCAACTACTACTGCAGCATCACCCAAAGAAGGAACCAACAGCCCAGGCAGAGCTTAAATAGAGCCCCTGAGAACATGGGTAGGGGGATTAGGGGAGTCCCAGGCAAGGCTGGTCAGGACCAGTAAACCCTAAAAGTGCCCTGAGGGCCCTGACATTGTGCAAGCTCTTGTCAAGTAAGTGTCACCTCGGAGGAAGCAAACAAAAGGTTAAGGGAGGAAAGCTTAGGGAGGAAATTGCTTGGAGTTCATGTAACCTGGACTTCAGCTGATCTGAAATAAATTATAATAAAACTGAGAGTCTGGATGTAGAGGATGCCGCTTCTGCATTTCCACCTTTTAGAGGTAATCCTCCTGGGAACCAGTCAGTGATTCACTTTCACAAACACACAGAAATCATAATATAGTTTCTCTACAGAGTGTTGGCTATGCTTCCCAGATTTCAGTTGACAAAGAATTATTAATACAAGTGTATCTTATTTCAAGTACAAATGGCAGAGCCAAAATCCTGAAAGCTGCATGTGTGATCCAAGGACAGCTATTTCAGCGTGTATGCTACGTGAAGTTAATATGCATCTCCTGAGCATGCCAGAAGTGAGAGAAACGGCTTGACTGCAGGCTCTGTGGGAGATCCTAGGCAGTTTTGAACTCCTAGAAGGCCACTGCAAATTGAAAGTCCCCTTGGATTTCTCTGATTTACAACTCAGGCAAGCGTCACTGCCTTGAAACCCTAGAAAAAAACTACAGAAAGCTGCTCTGGCCTCTCTCTCCTATGAGGCAAAGTCCCATTGCCCAAGAAAAACAGAGAGAAGAGCAAGCTTGTAGAAGGATTGATTTTGTTTCAAAAGAATTAGTGGCAATAGAAATGAAAAATATATTTAAAAATCCCTCAGCTAACTACCACTCACAGGTTTCGTGAACTAAGTTTTTGATTATAATTTAATTCCTTACACCTTCCTCTGGTGATATCAGAGGAATGAAAATATTTCTTTTTCTTATTCAAATAGAAGCTTGCAGAGAGGATTCATGTAAGCCATATTTTTTCCCCATTTTAGCCTGTCAGTTCCGCCTACAAAAAAAAAAAAAAAAAAAAAA